>JASVEL010006411.1:0-70626 GCA_032618575.1 Nicotiana noctiflora
CTCCTCGACCGGCTGGCCCCGCCACTGAACCTTAACCGAAGCGATGTTCTTTGACCTTAGCTTTCTGACTTGCCTGTCTAGAATGGCTACCGGCTCCTCAACATAAGACAGATCCTTGTCTAGCTGAACAGAAGTGAAATCCAACACATGCGACGGTCACCATGGTATCTCCGGAGCATGGAGACATGAAATACGGGATGAACTCCGGCTAGACTGGGAGGTAGGGCCAACTCATAAGCAACCTCCCCAACACGCCTCAAAATCTCAAAAGGGCCAATAAATCTAGGACTCAGCTTTCCTTTCTTCCCAAACCTCATAACGCCCTTCATGGGCGAGACTCGGAGTAGAACCCGCTCGCCAACCATAAAAGCCACGTCGCGAACCTTCTTATCCGCATAACTCTTCTGTCTAGACTGGGCTGCACGAAGTCTGTCCTGAATCACCTTGACCTTGTCCATAGCATCCCGAACCATATCAGTACCTAGCAACCTGGCCTCGCCCGGCTCAAACCAACCCACGGGAGACCTGCACCTCCTACCATATAGGGCCTCATACGGTGCCATCTGAATACTAGACTGGTAGCTGTTGTTATAAGCAAACTCCGCCAGCGGCAAGAAGTGATCCCACGAACCTCCAAACTCAATCACGCACGCACGGAGCATATCCTCCAAAATCTGAATAGTGCGCTCGGACTGACCATCAGTCTGGGGATGAAACGCCGTGCTCAGCTCCACCCGAGTACCTAACTCCTGCTGTACGGCTCTCCAGAACCGTGAAGTGAACTGAGTGCCTCTATCTGAAATGATGGAAACTGGAATACCGTGCAGCCGAACTATCTCTCTGATATAGATCTCCGCCAGTCGCTCCGATGAATATGTAGTGCTCACCGGTATAAAATGGGCGGACTTGGTCAGCCGATCCACAATAACCCAGATGGAATCGAACCTCTTAACAGTCCGTGGAAGTCCAGATACAAAGTCCATGGTAATGCGCTCCCATTTCCACTCGGGAATCTCAATCTGCTGCATCAATCCACCCGGACGCTGATGCTCATACTTCACTTGCTGGCAGTTGAGGCATCTAGAAACATATTCAACTATATCCTTCTTTATTCACCTCAACCAGTAATGCTGTCTCAAGTCCTGATACATCTTCGCGGCACCCGGATGGATGGAATACCGCGAGCTATGGGCCTCAGCTAGAATCAGCTCTTGAAGATCATCTACATTAGGCACACAGATACGCCCTTGCATCCTCATAACTCCATCATCCCCGATGATAACATCTCGAGCATCACCACGCCGAACTCTATCCTGGAGGACAAGCAAATGAGGGTCGTCGAACTGACGCTCCCTGATGCGGTCAAATAGAGAAGACCAAGAGACCATATAGGCTAGAACCCGGCTGGGCTCCGAAAGATCCAATCTAACAAACTGCATGGATAAAGCTCGAACATCCATCGCCATAGGCCTCTCCGAAATTGGTAGGTATGTCAAACTCCCCAAACTCTCCACCCCGCAACCCAAGGCGTCGACAATTACATTGGCCTTGACCGGATGATAGAGAATAGTAATATCATAGTCCTTCAACTGCTCCAACCATCTCTTCTGACGCATTTTCAGGTCCTTCTGCTTAAGCAAGTGCTGCAAGCTCCGGTGATCAGTGTAGATCTCACAAGGAACCCCATATAAATAATGACGCCAAATCTTCAAGGCGTGAACAATGGCAGCTAGCTCCAAATCATGAACAGGGTAATTCTTCTCATGCACCTTCAGCTGTCTCGACGCGTAGGCGATCACCCTACCATCCTGCATCAATACCGCACCGAGTCCAACTCGTGAGGCATCACAATATACAGTATAGGACCCCGAACCTGTAGGCAACATCAATATAGGGGCCGAAGTCAACGCTGTCTTGAGCTTCTGAAAGCTCGCCTCACACTCGTCTGTCCACTGAAAAGGGGCACCCTTTTGGGTCAATCTAGTCATAGGTGCCGCAATCGAAGAGAACCCCTCTACGAAACGACGGTAATAGCCCGCCAAACCAAGGAAACTGCGAATCTCAGTAGCGGAGGAGGGTCTGGGCCAACTCTGCACGGCCTCCACCTTCCTCGGATCTACTCGAATACCATCACTCGACACCACGTGGCCCAAAAATGCCACCGAACTCAACCAGAATTCACATTTAGAGAACTTGGCATAAAGCTGCTTCTCCCTCAGAATCTGAAGCACTATCCTCAAATGCTGCTCGTGCTCTTCCCGGCTCCGGGAATATACTAGAATATCATCAATGAAAACAATCACGAACGAGTCCAGATATGGCCTGAACACACTGTGCATCAAATGCATAAAGGCAGCTGGGGCATTAGTGAGCCCAAAAGACATCACGAGGAACTCATAGTGACCATACCGGGTCCTGAAGGCAGTCTTCGGGATATCTGGCTCCCGAATCTTCAGCTGGTGATACCCACAGCGCAAATCAATCTTAGAAAACACCTGTGCACCCTGTAGCTGGTCAAATAAATCATCAATACGGGGCAAAGGATACCGGTTCTTCACTGTAACCTTGTTCAGCCGACGATAGTCAATACACATACGCATAGAACCATCCTTTTTCTTCACAAACAATACAGGAGCACCCCAAGGCGAAACACTCGGGTCGAATAAAACCCTTGCCCAATAACTCCCGTAATCGATCCTTCAACTCCTTCAACTCGTGAGGAGCCATACGGTACGGTGGAATAGAAACGGGCCGAGTGCCCGCAACAAGTCAATAGCAAAGTCAATATCTCCGCTCGGGCGGCATGCCCGAAGATCGGCCGGAAATACATCAGCAAAGTCACGTACCACAGGAACAGTAATCAATAGAGGGAGTGTCAATACCGACGTCCCGCACATAGGCTAGATAAGCAAGCACACCCCTTTCTCAACCATACGCCGAGCTCGAGAAAAGAAATAACACGGCTGGGGTGTGATCTAGGTACCACTCCACTCAATACGTGGAATGCCTCGCATAGCCCGCGTCACGGTCTTGGCGTGACAATCAAGAATAGCATAATGGGGCGACAACCAGTCCATGCCCGAAATTATATCAAAATCGACCATCCCGAGCAGCAATAGATCCGCTCCGGTCTCAAAATCACAAATGGTAATCAAACACGACCGATATACGCGGTCCACAACCAAAGAATCACCCACCGGAGTGGAAACATAAATGGGGGCACTCAAAGAATCCCGAGGCACACCCATATGAGAAGCAAAGTAAGAAGACACATATGAAAAAGTGGAACCAGGGTCGAATAGAACCGATGCCTCCCTGTGACTAACCATAATAATACCTGTGATAACAGAGTCAGATGCAACAGCCGCAGCGCGATCAGGAATAGCATAGAATCTGGCCTTGTCCCCCCACTCGAGGGCGGCCTCTGGAACCCTGACCCCCGCCCCTGGATGGCTGGGCAGGTGGAGTAGCAGCTGGGGCTGGAATGATAGCCCGCTGGCCCTGAGAACCACGCGGATGCTGTGATGACTGATGAGGGGCTCCTCTCCTGCGCCTGGGGCACTCCCTAACCAGGTGGCGAGTATCCCCGCACTCAAAACAAGCTCTGGGAGGACGCGGTGGCTGTGTCTGACCGGCCTCACCCCCGCTAGTCTGACCCCTGGAAGGACCCCGCGCAGGAGGTGCACCGGAAACTGGGGGAGCATAATAAGGCTCCTGAGGTGCTGGAAGACCTGGAGTACTACCGACTGCGGGCAATGCCGAGTGAACTGGTCGACCGGAATAACCCCTGCCAAAACGACCGGCTGATGAAGTGCGGGCACCAGAGAAATGGCCCGACTCACGAGACCTCTCGGCCTCTCTCTCCCTCCGCTCTCTAGGGAGCATACTCTCGATCCTCTTGGCAATGCTAACTGCCTGCTGATAAGATATATCCGTCTCCAACTCTCTGGCCATGCTGGATCGGATAGGCGGAATCAGGCCCTCAATAAATCTCCGCACTCTCTCCCGAACCGTGGCCACCAAGGCCGGTGCATGCCTGGCTAGACGGGTGAAACTGATGGCATACTCCGATACTGACAAGGAGCCCTGTCGCAACCGCTCAAACTCCGAGCGCCAAGAATCCCTAAGGCTCTGAGGAAAAAACTCCCTCAAAAATAGATCTAAAAATAGAGTCCAGGTCAACGAAGCAGACTCCTTCGGACTATCCAACTCATACGTGCGCCACTAGTCATAAGCGGCCCCACGAAACTGAAAGGCAGTGAAGGAAACCCCGCCGGTCTCCACAATCCCCATAGTACGAAGAATACGATGACACTCCTCTAGAAAACCCAATGCATCATCTCGAAGCCAAACCACTAAACACCGGAGGGTCATATTTTCGAACCTCTCCACCTACGCCGCTCGTCCTCGCAGGCAGCTCGGTCCACCTCCGGCCGTACCGGGCGGCAGGAGGCATAACCAAAACATCCGGAACCCGTCCCACCGGCACACGCCGCTCCGTGTAACGGCCGCGGGAGTCCGGACCCCTCCCCCGCCCGAGATGTAGCCGCGACGAGAGGAAGCAGCCCCGCCCGAGCTAAAGTGGTATACATACTCATGAACCGGCCGTGGTCTCCCGTAGTGCCGGGAGTAGCAGCACGTAGTCGGCGTACCGTGTGCCTCGCGCTCCAACCTCGGTCTACCCGTGGCACCTCGCCGGCAGCGCGCGCGGTGCCGTGGCCGCACCTCGAGCGCGTCCTCGTCCTCTACCTCGGCCCCGGCCTCTCGACGGCGGCAACAGGGGGCGCGGGTACTTGATCGTCGCGAGTAGCTCGTGTCCTCACCATCCGTGAGAGAATAGAAAGCAGTAGTTTAGATTTTGATGCCAAAAATGTCGCACGACAAGGAATCCAAAAGAAGTGAAGAGTTTCCTAAACAGTTACATAGCCCCTCGTAGATAAATACAGACGTCTCCGTATCGATCAGCGAGACTCTAAGTAACCGGTCTGTGTCCCGTGACTCCTATGAACTTAGAGCTCTGATACCAACTTGTCATGACCCTAGTTCACCAATTGTGAACATGTCGTGATGGCACCCGACTAGGTAAGCCTAACACGTTTTGGAATATACAAGTTATAAACACTTAAATAAGAAACAGCGGAAAAGTAGCATAAAAGATATGTAATCCGTGCCGCTTGGCACATACATCCGTCACACATTAAATAAAATACTACCAAGATCCGGAACCCCACGGTAACACAGACTAAAAGAGAAATACAACTGTGGCTCTATGTGTAAAGAGTATCTAACAACGAAACGAAGAAAAATGTCAACTAGTAATACTAGAATAGAAGGGAAGCCTCCGGATCCGCGGACGTAGCAGATCATACCTCGAAGTCTCCCAGAAAGCTGCAGAATCACCTAGTACGAGCCTGCTCTGATGTACCTGGATCTGCACAACAAAAGTGTGCAGAAGAGTAGGCATGAGTACACCACGGCGGTACTCAGTAATTGCCAAGCCTAACCTCGATGGAGTAGTGACGAGGAAGGTCAGGGCCCTACTGAGAAACAATAATAATATGATGATAACAAAATAAACAGTTTAATTGATAATAATTCCCGAACTAACAACAATAAGACGATTACTGCAAATGTCTACAATTAAACTAACAACAAATAGTCAACTCAATAAAACAAATCCAGGACCTGTAGGAATTGAACCCACAGTCCCATTCTCAGTACCTCTGGGTCTCCGGGAATCGAACCCGCAGCCCATGTCTCAATAATATCTCAATAGCTCAGGATCTCCGGGAATCGAACCCGCAGTCCTTACCAATAATCAATAAATCTCAGGATCTCGGGAATCGAACCCGTAGTCCACATTTCAATAAATCTCAGGATCTCGGGAATCGAACCCGTAGTCCACATTTCAATAAATCTCAGGATCTCGGGAATCGAACCCGTAGTCCCTACCAATATCACTCCGGGTCTCCGGGAATCGAACCCACAGCCCTGGGTCTCCGGGAATCGAACCCGCAGTCCACAAGCACAGCAATTAAAGGAATACACAGAGAGAATAAATTATGCTTAACTATAACTTCACCGAAAAATAGTGCCAATAATTATCAAGGAATTCAAATAAGGCAATTAGGCAACTAAATAGTTAAGTGCTACCTAATCATGCTTTTCTAACCACTACCGGTAAAATATCAAATTAACAGTCAAAGACAGGAATACCGCTCATCGAACATTTTAAATAAGTACGTGTTCAACAACCAGCGCATGTACACGCCCGTCACCTCGCGTACAAGGCATTAAAACTATCACATAATATCCTAGGGGTGAAAATTCCCCCACACGAGGTTAGACAAGCCACTTACCTCAATTCCGGTACAAAACCGCTAAGTAATAACCCTCTTGCCACGAATGTCGCGGCCTCCACAAGTGTAGAATCTGATAAAAATCAATAGAATCACATCAAAATAGGCCAATTGGGCATTACCCAATCAAATTAACTCAAAATTCACCAAAACCCACAAGTTGCCAAAACCCGACTTTCGGTACGCTTATCGAAAAATCACGAAAATTATATATTCGGGTTCCTTATCTCAATACGAGTCCGTTGGCATATAAAATTTACCAAAATCGGACTCCATTTGCCCACTCAAATCAGAGATTTTCTAACATTTAGGCCTAGGGCTCAAACCCACCTTTAATCTTCCAATTTCAGTGAAATAATCACGGATTTCATGATAAACCAACGAATTAAGGTCAAGAAACTTACCCCCGATGATTTCCCGATGATATCCCAGTGTTTCCCCTTCAAAATCCTCTCTTGGAGCTCAACAATGGCGTTTTTGATTTATGGGTCGCGGCTGAAATGTTTCTGGACTTAAGTCACTGCCAGACATTTTTACTCTATGCCATCGCATGAACCCTGTTGCGATCGCATAGAACAAATTTTTGACCCTCGCCAAACTACTCTATGCGATCGCATAGTCCTCAATGCGATCGCAATGCTCACCAAAATACACCTATGCGATCGCATACCCTGCTCCGCGATCGCATAGAACAAAAAGCTGGGTCTGGGGCTTCCTTCTCTATACACTATGCGATCGCATAGGGCTATACGCGATCGCAGAGCACAACCTTCCAAAGCTATGCGATCGCATAACCTTGCCCGCGATCGCATAGAACAAATACTTGGCCTCTTCAAAACCTTCTATGCGATCGCATCAGTCCATTGCGATCGCATAGAGCATTCGTCCTGCCATTTTATAGCAGCAAATTAGCTGTACTATTTAACACAAAATAGTCCGTTTTGACCCCCGGATTCATCCCGAGGCCCCCGGACCCCAACGAAAACCACCAACCTACTCCAAAACATGATACGAACTTATTCCAATCATAAAAACACGTCTAACAACATCAAAACCCATAATTCACATCGAATTCAAGCCTAAATTTCTTAAAACTTTCCGAATTACACATTCGATCTAAAACCCGACCAAACGACGTCCGAATGACCTGAAAATTTGCGGACATATCCAAAATCACATAACGAAGCTACAGAAATTGTCGGAATTCCATTCCGACCCCCGGATCAAAATCTCACCTATCGTTCGGATTCGCCAAAATTTCAACCTTCGGCATTTCAAGCCTAATTGAGCTACTGACCTCCAAAATACATTCCGAACGCGCTCCCAACCCCGAAATCACCTAACGGAGCTAATGGAACCATCGGATTTCCGTTCCGAGATCGTCTTAACACTGTTCCGGCTACGGGCCATTTTCTAGCTTCAAAGCTCTCATTTAGGGACTAAGTGTCCCAAAATGCTCAAATTTTCAGAACCGACTCTCCCGGCAAACCACAATAGCAGAAATGTATCATCCTGTTTTTTTAACCTAGTTTAACGATGATTATAGCTATATCTACGCTACCTCTACACTATCTATCGCATTATTTTAGTTTCATACAGTTTAGCTATTACAATTCATCCTATTGAATTACAGTAAAATCTAATACATTGTAACTATAAATCTATAGAAAATACAGCAGCAGACTTCATTTGAGCAACTCATAAAGCTCTCATTTCCTTCGATTATCTGGCAATTACATTTCTGGATAGAAAAATATACCTGGTTCAGCAAAGGAAAATTATGAGTCTAGGCAATGAGATGAAGAATAGTCAGCGATTATAACTGCAGAACAGTAGAAGAACAATCACAACAAAGCAGCAATATAACAGCCAAGTATAATCTTCAAACCCAGCAATTATACAACCAGCAAATAGAATTGAAGAAATCCAATAGAATCCAACATTATTGAACAGCAGGAAATTCAAGCTAGAACTCCAGAATTTGAAACCCTCGACTCCTAGCTTTCAATTCAAATCAGTATTTTTCTAATTCAAAATTCTCAAACCCCAATATCTAATGTCTATTTCTTATTTTGTAACCCTTTATTCAGGCTCAAGTGAAGCCTATTTATAAATGGTTTGTGTGAAATTTTGAGGAAGAAATTCAAAATTCTTATTCTTAGTTCCCTCCCCTTAATTCTCTTATTAGTTACAGTTTAATACCTTTATTTGTAGCTCGAAATGCCTTCCAGCCCCTGCTGGAAGGTTCTAGGTAATTCTATTTGATTCCATTAAGGATATACTACTAGGCTGCCCTCACTTGCTAAGGGTTATTTCAATTATACCTTTTTACTATGCCTATCTACCCTTTATCTTATGACTAATTACAGGAATACTAGTTATTAAAGTCTATTTTGTCCCTATAATCTCTATTAAATCTACAATTATACCATTTATGGTTCCCATTATGCCCTTGTTATTATTTATTATTTACCCGACTCACTAAGGTCAGGGTATCTTAGGTTTAATGCCTATTTAATTATTAGCCAATATCTTCTAACCTATTTAAGATTCAATCAGATTTTAACCCCAGTCCTTTTTCAATTTCAACCTCTTTTTAATTGACTTTGACTAATTTAAATATAACCAGAAATAGATTGCAGAACTAGCCTACTTAATGTTTTAGAAATGGCTAGACTAATTACACAGTCCAAGTTATTTCAATAGTAGCCAGACTAAGTTATTTTTCAATGATAGCCAGATTACTAAACCAAAGAAGCTATACTTATCTTTACAACTATAACCAATACCACAAAGCACAATAGAATTCAGAATAGTTTAACATATGAATCAAATTACAAATATAGCCAATTCATGTCGTATTGCACACATACCCTTAATCATAAATCATTTTTCAATTAACCAGAACTCAGAGAGAAGTTTGATAATGGTTGAATCCCAATCAATCAAATTGTAATTTCAGACTAGGCACAGTGAACAAATCACATAAAGAAATATATTTGAACAAGATTCATGTGTTGAACTTATAAAAAATCCTAAAGAGCTAAAACAGATTAGTTAAGAATAAAGAACAGGATAGATCTTAGGCATGAGATTAACATAGGCTAATAATAAAATATTCAGAAGACTAACAGTCAAGAACATGCAAAAGATTATATACAGAAAATTTGGAAGACGAATAGTAAAAGTATGCAAAGAATCATATACAGAAGTCTTAGAAGACAAATAAGCAAAGAACATGCAAGAAATCATATACAAGAGTTTTAAAAGGAAAAAAAGCAAAGAAGACAAAGAGCACAAAAACTTAGCTTGCAGGATTTGTCTCCTGTTCTTTTCTTTCTTCTTTCTTTCTTTCTTTCTTTCTTTTCTTTTTCCAGGCTTCAAGATTTTCAAAGACTTGAAGTCTGATTTTCCAGATTTCCTCAAATGGGTTTATTATTGGGGTTTTTAGTGGTAGAGAGGCGTTCTGGGTGTTACTGGGATGTATTTGGAGGTGGGTTATGTTTGGGTGTTCGCCGGAGATAGGGTTCCGGCGAACTTCTTTGCAAGATTCGAATAGTTCCAGAGTTATTCGAAGCAAACCAACTATATGGGGTGAAAGATCTCTTTATAGTGGTCATGGGGTGTAAATTTGGGAGTTTGATTCATAAGTTGAATGTCACCATCGAAAGCTCCAGTGACCGGACTTTCAAGAAGATGGGGCTTTTCTGGTTTTCTGAGGAAGATGAGGCAGGGCGGCTAGGGTTGTGAATGTATGTTTATAAGTGTGTGTATTGGTCTCTAATGAATGGAGACGAGGCTTTTATACTCCTTTGGGCATGGACGATCCTGGTCTTTGGATCAATTATGATCAATGGACAGGATTAATTATCCTCAAACGCTGTCGTTTCCATTAATGGGAGGCGACCTGGCCTCCGTTAGATCTCAAAATATGGACGGCCAGGATTTGTTCAATATACTACGTCGTTTAATTATTTTAAGAGACTTAACAGCATCCGTCTGATCAACTTCTTTGGACGGCCAAGATTAAAGCCTTTACACGACGTCGTTTCTTTTTTATTCAAACTGCCTCATGAGGTCCGTTAGATCAATATTTTCAACGGCTAAGATTCAGTGCCACAACACGACGTCGTATGATTCAGCTTTGGACTGGACGGCCAATTTATTTGGGCTGTTATACTTTGGGCCGTTATTTTTGTATTTTGGCCCAATTTTATTGTATTTTGTGTATTTTCTTGTATTTTAATTATTTTCTTTGCATTTTTCTTTTGTATTTTTTTTATATTCCTTTTCAATTTGTTGTTTTTCTTTTATTTTCCTATTGTTCTAATTTTTCTGGTATTTGTTTATGACATTTTTGCAATTTTATTTAATTTTTCCTATATTTTTGTATTTTTGTTAGTTTTCTCCGATTTTCCTTATTTTTTGTGACATTTTCTAATTGACTTTCAAATAGAGTGCAAAGAGGTTTGTTGAAAGGCATGCAGCTGCATCATCATTGTTGGACAGGGGTGTTGAATTTATCCCAATACCCATGGCAAGATTTGAAAGGTACAAGAGGCAAGCACAGTCGCATTCTTTTCTTCAATACGATCATGAATGGGGTGTTTTTGAAGTTAAGACAGCTAATCATGGACACCGTGGGAATAATCTACATACGGTGAATGAAAATAGAAGGTTATGTTCATGTGGGAAATGAACCATCTACCACATGCCGTGCCCACATGCATTGAAGTTCTTTCAACAAGTTGGATATGGGGCAACAAACTACATTGATAGGCACTACAGTGTTGCAGCATACGTAGACACATATAGTGGGAAGTTGCATCCATTAGGTGCTGAGCATTATTGGCCGCCGGAACCTTTTAAGTTGGTATGTAACAAGGAGTACTTGCGCAAGCTGAGAGTGCAAAAGAGAACACGTATACCGAACCAAATGGATGCTGGTGAGTCTGTTTATGCACGTAAATGTAGCATATGCTCGCAAACTAGACATGACCGCCGTAAATGTCCTTCAGGTGCTGGGAGTGGTGGGGGTAATACTGTTGCAAGTTTATCCAATGTACCTAACTATCAACCATAACGCTAGTTCTCTATTTTGGTATTATTAGTTGTAATATATGTTTGTACTCTTGTTGGACTCAATATATATGAAATAAATATATTTGCACAAGCCAGTTACATTTTATTAGTAGCACGTTTTGTGCATCTGAAATAAAATTCTTGTTCAAATTACGTTTCTTGTTGAAAATTTCTTAATATGATGTTGTGCAATTTTAAAAGGTTATGTCCAAATACTACGTGTTTTCTATGTAACTCGTAGTTCAATACTACATATTGTTGAGTTGTTATTTTGTATAAAAAAAGTGAAAATCATGAATTGTCATGTCTATATAATTTGTAGTTTAATACTACGAAATGTGAAGTTATCATTTGGTCTGAAAAAATTAAAAATCATGTGAATTGTCATGTCTATGTAATTCGTAGTTTAATACTACGAAATGCAAAGTTGTCCTTTCGTCTATGTAATTCGTAGTTTAATACTACAAAATGTAAAGTTGTCCATCTGAAAAAGCTGAAAATCATGTGAATTGTCATGTCCATGTAATTCGTAGTTCAATACTACGAAATGTAAAGTTGTCCTTTCGTCTGAAAAAGCTGAAAATCATGTGAATTGTCATGTCGATATAATTCGTAGTTTATTAGTACGAAATGTGATAATATCCGTTGCTTTTTGTAATTCGTAGTTTAATACTACAAAATGTGAAGTTGCAATTCGTAGTACAATATGACGATTTATGTTATATGTTGCCTATAAATACCGGGCTCATTGCAGTCATTATATGTGCTCAAAAACTTACAAAACACAAATATTTCTTCCAACTTTGATATTTTTGAAGTAAAACTAAATGGCGCAATATGGTACACCAGTGTGTTACTGTGCAAAAGCTTGTGCGCTGCAAACTTGTTGGGAAGGTAATGATGTTGGACGTAACTACTGGATGTGTATGAACCAGTTGTAAAAACATTCGGATGAACCAATGTGTAAGTTTCATGAATGGGCTGAGGAACAATGTCTCCAAGCAAACTACAGAGAACGAATGCTTAATCTGCATAATATGTGGTTAGGCCAAGCAGATCTAACAAGCCAACTCCATAAAACAATGGAAGAAGTGAGGGAGGAGCTGAGGGAAGTAAATGATAAAAAATGGAGAGCAGAATGGAATTTTGCAGCAGTGAAGGAACAAAGGAAAAAAATAAACAAGAAATTGCGGAGCTTAAGGCGAGAGTAAAAGAGTTAGAAGACGAAAAAGAACAATTGCTAGAACAATTTAAGTAGTTAGAACGCAGAATAATGGAAGCCCATAGACGAAACAATTCGTACTATGTGTTTAGCTCATTTTTTAGGTTTGTCTTTCTGATTTACTCATGTTTAAGTGGCATTTCAGTTTAAGTTTAAGTGGAATAATATGTTTGTTTTTGTGTTGTACAAATTTAAGTTTTAGTGGAATATTATGTTTGTGTTCGTGTTGCTCTATTTTAAGTTTCAGTGGCATTTAAGTGCCATTTGTAGTTTACTTTGTTGTTTCTTTTGTCAAGTACTTCTATTAGTTGTATTGTTTCGTTTATTAATTCTATGTGTGTAAGGTATGTGTTTGAGTAGTTCCGTCTAAGTATAGATGTTAAAACGCAATAAATATTATTATTCACAATAAATTTTATTTACACAAGGCTATATACATAATGAAATCAATGAGTGTCGCAGGTTGTGTGCTTTAGTGTTGCTGTTGGCCTAAGTCGCATCCCCTGTCGGTCGGGCAAACTATCTGGATCATCATCGTCAAGCCGCCTCTTTATGGGAGGATGTGCGGCGGCATCAACAGCACAACTGACAGGGTCGGAAGAATAGGCCGTCGGGCCGCCACCAACCTATAAAACAATAAGTAATGTTAGATAAAATAAGATAGATTTTTATTTTATAGCAGTAACAAATTATTTCTCTCACTATGGTCTCGTCGGCCTCCTGCGTATATGTCTCGATGGTCTGCTCATCACCGCATGTAGTATGCTCAAACATGGGCCGGGACGAAGACTGCATAAAAAAAGATGTAATTAATTTATCACAGTGAAAGAAAAATAATTTAGAATTGAAAAACAAAAGTAATACAAACATACGGCATCATATGTCGGGGACGATGGATAACTCAACCTACGACCGCCATCCACGTCACGGGTCGGCCGATGCTCAGCTGCGGTAGATGTGCAAGCGAAGTACTAATCTACATCCCCGTCAAAGGTACCCATGATCGACAATTCTCCCGACGGGGTGATCTGCGACGCTGGCAATGACAACTGAAGGCTATATGAGGGCATGCTGTTGGAAGGGTCAGCTGGATGACTCATATAACCCTGCTGCATGCTGCTGGAATGGTCAACTGGATTAGTCATATAACCCTGCTGCATGTTGCTGGAAGGGTCAGCTGAATGAGGCATATAACCCTGCTGCTCATCTCCAAAACCCCCAGCTCCGAACCTTGCAGGTGGGTCGACAGGTTCCTCAACGCCCCTTTGCCGGCCACCTCCTCGTCTTCCCCTACGACCCCTGCTTGGTGCCCTAGCCCCTGCACATGGGACTGACCTACCCTTCCGGTACGCATCTGGAGCCGCATACTTAGGCTCATACTCTAACCTGCGGTTATCCCTCGACTCCATTGATGGCAATCGATTATTTCACTAAGTGGGTTGAGGCAAAAACGTTCAAGGCAGTGACGAAGAAAGCGGTGGTTGATGATAATAGGTGAATTTGACTATATTAATGCCCTAAATAATCATGCTTTATTGTTGTTTTGATATTGTTTATGATGACAAAATGCTTTTATTAGTGTTCTTAGTGTGTTATAGGTACACTTGAGCTAATGAAGACTAAAAGAGCAAGTTTTGGAGTCAAAAGATGGTGAAAAAAGGCCAAAAAGTGGTACAAGTCAAGAACTTATGTTGAAAGTAGCCGGAAAGGTGCGATTCCGAGTTATATGGATGTTATGGAATGAATTTAAGTGATTTGGAGCTTTGAAGTCTGAGTAAAAGCTCAAGGAATTAAGTCGGGATCGAGTTCGGGGGTCAAATTTGATAAGTGTAGAACAAGCGAAGAATGGATGAGGCATATTGTGCACTGTTTAGTAAATTGGACATAACGTTTTGCTCAGATCTCCAATTTGGCTCCATAATATATGGTTGGAAAGATAATTCAAAGGGCTATAACTTTCATGTTTTGCGTTTTTCCAAATTCGCAACGGAACAGGGTGAACAACCGCGGTTTCTCCGCGACCGCGGATGAACCGCGGAAAAACTGGCTCTCTGAAGTTTTACTGTTCGCGGTCCGTCCGCGGCCGCGAACGAACCCCGGAAGTCACCGCTGCAGCAAATCCCAATTGGACTCAAACTTAGTTTTTAAGCCCTAAAACCTCTATATAAACTCCTAGTTTGCCCCATAGAGGCATGTACTTTATTTCTTCAATACTTTTGCAAGGTTTTAGTAGGAGAGATTCCTCTCAAACTCTTTCTATTATTTTATATCAAGCAATTCTTTATGATTTCAATTATTATTCTTTTTGTTTCTTCAAGCATGAGTAGCTAAATTCTTTTCTAAGGTTTTGATGGAACCTATTGATTGATGAACTTATCGTTTATGTGATTACAAATTGTGAATTAGATTTCTATTTGTTCAACTTCATTCTTATTGTAGTTAATTGGTAGGATCCCCAATTAGCTGTGCCTATTTAGTGTGCATAACTTGGAAAAGAGTGCATATTTAGGTTTATTGTTGAACAACACCACACCTAGGTTATTAGAGGAATCTTTAATTTTAGGCATAAAGACGGGGTTAGGAATAACGAAGTCTTGGGTGTAATCTAAAGTGAACTATTCAAATTAAAGCTAGCTAGGGTAGCTCGTGAGAGTGCACTAGTAAATTATTGTAATTGCTCGGGAGAGGGTTACGATACACATAGCGTTCATGATTGATAGAATATATTAACAATTTGTATGAGCATAACGATAAGGGATTCCATCAATAGGGGAAATCAATACCTTAGTCTTTCTCTATACTATTTTATTCAATATTCAATTCTTTCGTTTAAAGCATTCTTTAATTCTTGCAAAGTAGTTGTTCGAAAACACACAAATATATATTCAAAGTTTGGGAACTTGATTCGTAAGTACTTTTGGGGTTGTGAAAGTTGCAATTGGTAGGTTAATTCTCTGTGGGATCGATCTTGGACTTATTAAACCAAGTTATATTGACTACGACCGTTGCTTGGACGTGAATCAATTTTGGCGCCGTTGCCAGTGAATTGACGGAATTATCAATTGCCATTGATAGAACCTCAAGATTCTTGTGTATTCAGGTTCTTTCTACACTCTACATTGAATATTTTGACGTTTGTTGATTTGGGTATTCAGGATGCATGCCTAGAAAATCTACAAGGACTGGAGAACTAATTGAAGGACTCTCAGACCCCGAGCAAACTTTCCGGGCACGTAACAAAGCCATCAAACAAATTCAACAATCTCAACAACCAATCAAACTAGACTTCGACATGGGTGACATGAACGCTCAAAACCAGCAAGCAGGGCTAAACATGCAAGAGGCACAGGAGGCACAAGAAGGTGCATTGTTCGACTGGGCACAACCCACAGCGGATAATTTGGCAACTGCCATCGTTGTGCCAGCAATTCAAGCTGAGTCTTTCCAGATTACCAACAACATGCTTCACTTGTTACAAATCAAGGGATTATTCTCTGGGTCTCAGGTTGAAGATCCACAGCAGCACCTCAAAAACTTTCTATCAATATGCAAAACACAAAGGCAACCGAATGTAACTCCGAAAGCTATCAGATTACTACTTTTTCCATTCTCAGTTACAGGAGCAGCACAGATATGGCTAAACTCACTCCCAATAAACTCCATTGCAACTTGGGATGAGTTAGTCAAACAATTCCACAACAAGTTTCATCCACCCAACAAAACAACTCAACAAATTGATGAGATTGTAAGCTTCAAGCAGAAACCACTGGAAACACTACATGAAACTTGGGGCAGATTCAAGGGTATGCTTGTTATGTGTCCTCACCATGGGATTCCTGAGCAGATGTTAGGCCAAAGATTCTACATGGGGCTTTCAGACAGCATGAAGAATATTGTATATGCTTCAGCAGGTGGGGCTTTTCTGACCAAGACTTGGAGAGAGGGCCAAAATTTGCTAGACAAGATGGCTCAAAATTCCGGGTGGACAACCAGGAATGCTCCTATCACTCCAGTGGTACACTCGGTACCTCTGAATCCATCCAACACTCTAGAGGAGAACGTGGCAACTTTATTGACACAAATGAGCATCCTGACAAAGAAGGTGGAAGAATCAGGAGTCAAGCAGCAGGTTCACATTGTAGACACTACCAATGGTGGTTTGTGCACATCTTGCATTAGCCAACGCATAGGTAATCCATGGGCTGCAGACCAAGAACATCATCACCAACATGAAGACATGAATTATGTTGCTAATTATGGAGGGCAGCAACAGGGTAATCCGAGTTGGGGTCAGCAGGCTCCACAGCAATACAGGCCTCCACAACTACAGTATAATGAAGCAAGTATGAGGCCACCACACAACATGGCTCCATATCCTAGACCTCAGAATTTTGGCAATCAGCAGCAGGGATATCATCCACCTCCACCACCACAGCATGGGGGTAGACATGACGATGGGTTTGCAGAATTGAAAGCTATGATGCAACAGGTAATCGGGTCAAATGCCAAAACCAATGAGAGAATAGATGCACATGATGCAGCAATCAAAAATATGGAAGTGCAGATGGGGCAGATTGCTATGTCACTTAACAATCGGCCTCAAGGGACATTACCTACAGATACTCAAACGAACCCAAAGGACCAAATCCCAAAGCAAATAATGGCAGTGACGCTGAGAAGCAGTAGATATCTTGATGCTGAGAATGAAAGTGAGAAAATTGACAGGCAGGCTGAGACACCTACTCCATTGCCCATTGAACTGGATGAATCCACAGGGTTGACAAAAGTCACAGTCCTGCCAGTTGCTGAAAACAAAGAAGCACAACAGGGAACGGAGAAAGTAGCTAAAAAAATAGAGCAGCAGATTGACGAGAAAGCAATAGACAAAGATAAATCCCAAGTCACGGAAGAAGAGGCCTCCACCACCATTCCCCCAAAGGTTGGCCAAACACCAAAAAGAGGAACAATACAAAAAGTTCTTCGACATGCTCAAGCAAATCCAGGTAAACATTCCATTAATTGAAGCTTTAAAAGAAATGCCTGGTTATGCTAAGATGATGAAGGATTTGATGTCGCGGAAATTTGATTTCCAAGACTTGGCCACAGTTACACTTACACAGACTTGTAGTGCAGTGGTCTCTAGACCCATTGCTGAGAAGCTATCTGATCCAGGTAGTTTCACTATCCCATGCACTATAGGGAATTATGCCTTTACTAAGGCTTTATGTGATTTGGGGGCAAGCATTAATCTCATGCCCTTAGTTATCTATAAGAGGTTAGGTATTGGGAGAGCCAGACCCACCTCTATGCTTTTACAGCTTGCTGACAGGACGGTTAAGCGTCCATTTGGCATTATAGATAATGTGCTAATCCAGGTTGGGAAGTTCGTGTTTCCCGCCGATTTTGTTATTCTTGATTGCAAGGTCGACGAAGAAATTCCCCTAATCCTGGGAAGACCATTCCTAGCCACCGGGAGAGCCATAATTGATTGTGAAACTGGGGAACTCAAGATGAGGTTGAATGATGAGGAGATCATCTTCAATGTGCAAAAATCCATGAGGCGCCCTAGCGAGTTTGCAAATTGCTCTCTAGTTGATGCGGTCGATGTAATAGTGGAAACCGATGATGCAGAATTGACTATCGAAGACCCACTGCAAGCATGCCCGATGAACATGGAAGAAGTAAATGGTGAAAGTCTGGCCGAATGGGTATTATCCTTGGAAGGCAAGGGATTTTGGAAGCGAGAGATCGAATTCGAACCCCTACACCTAGAAAAGAGAGAAAACCCACCAGCAAAGCCATCCATAGAAGAGCCACCGAAGCTTGAACTTAAACCACTACCATCACATCTCAGATATGAGTATTTAGGCCCTAACTCCACATTACCTGTTATTATCTCATCTAGTTTGTTAGATGTGCAAGCTCAAAAGCTTATACAGGTACTCAAGGAATGCAAGACTGCCATCGGGTGGACCATGGCAGACATAAAAGGGATCAGCCCTGCATACTGCATGCACAAGATTCTCCAGGAAGAGGGGCACAAACCTTCTAGGAAACGCAAAAGAAGGCTGAACCCGAATTTGAAGGATATGGTGAAAAAGAAAGTGATAAAGTGGCTAGACACGGGTAGATCCCAGGTAAGTTGTCTCACCCTTCTGTGCTATACATGTATTATTATGCCACGAGGACATGGCATGATTTTAAGTGTGGGGTGGGAGACTTATCTTGTATTGTATATTGTATATAGTAGATGTAGCTGTAAATTATATTAGCTGGCTTGGCCCGATGATGGACACTTGGCAACGGGTTTCTTAAGGGTCTAAGTCGGAATAAAAACACAAAAAAAAAAAAATTAGAAAATTTGAAAAAATACAAAAATATGAGTAGAGGACTCTTCCTTATGACGGACTATTTAGGACAAGTACTCTTGAGGGAAGTAGTCCACGTAGGAATTTTTTTCTTTTATTTTCTTTTTCTAGGTAGTGTATCATCTCCCCCTTGGTTTTTCTTTTGACCACGGTTCTTTTCCAAGGGTTTTTATTTGAACCGGGTTAGGTAGATTTTTATTTTCTTAGGATTAGAGGTAAAAGGGCAACATGTAACCCCGAATATGCACATTAGCAAAAGCGTAAATTGAACTTGAGAATGTATCTTCTAAGCTTGATTGTAGAATCTCAATATGCCTTAAATTGCACAATAATGCTTGCTTGAACATCGATAGGATTTTGTAGATAAACCGGATTCCAAATGAGTTGCATGCCATGTGTGTGTGAGGTTTTTACTTATATTGTATGTTGTACATGATGCCTAGAACTTGCCCTGTGTGTTTGCAAAGCGAAATAGAAGTTGTTCGGTTGTAGAAAGGATAAAGGCATTTCTTCGTGTAACCCCATATATCAATAGACATAAATTCACCCGTACATTATATCTTAGTTAACCCCTTTGAGCTTAAAGCCTATTCTTTGATAACCCTTGAATGTTCTTCAAATTATTATATTTGTTCTACTTTACCTCCTAGAAGCACTTGTATTGTAATGAATATGCAAAAGTTTAAGTGTGGGGTGAAAGGAAATTGAAAAGGAAAAATCAAGAATGAATGGTAGAAAACAGTGAACTGGCCAAAATAATGTAAATGTATTGCAAAGCAATGAGAAAAAAAAAATAATGAAAAAAAAAAGATATTTTGAGAAAAAGAGCTATATCAATGTATACATGAAAATTAGAAAGGCCAATTACACCAACAAAAGAAAAGTGGGGATTAAAAGCAATTAAAGGTGAAGGAATGTTTAGGGGAGACATAAGGAAGAAAACGAAAAGGGAAGTTGTAAAAAAGGAAAAGAAAAGTGCTTAGAGAGGTTAGTCACTATAACCAAAAGTATCATACCCGTCCCATAGCCAACATTACAACCCTTAAAGACCTCTTGATCTATGATTGAATAACTCGATTAGTGGAGTAGTACACTAGGGGCAAGCCTATGGTGTGTCTGTATGCATATGAATGTTCTTTGTTGAGAGTGAGTGAATTTTCCGATATTTATAAGTTTCATGTTCTTCATTGTTTATGTGTGGGAACTTCTCTCAATAAATTTGGTGAGAGCATGTAACTCAAGAGGAAGAAGGTAAATTTGCAAGTTTTTGGTAATAATTGGAGTAAGCAATAATGTGTTGGCATGAGAGTTTACGGTTAGGTAAGGATTGTGCATATCTTAGGTTAATCATGAAAAATAGCTTTTTGTGACATAATTGGGGGAGACATAAATAAAATTGGCCTAATGTGTGATTAAGGTTGCTCGAGGACGAGCAAAGGTTTAAGTGTGGGGTATTGATAATAGGTGAATTTGACTATATTAATGCCCTAAATAATCATGCTTTATTGTTGTTTTGATATTGTTTATGATGACAAAATGCTTTTATTAGTGTTCTTAGTGTGTTATAGGTACACTTGAGCTAATGAAGACTAAAAGAGCAAGTTTTGGAGTCAAAAGATGGTGAAAAAGGCCAAAAAGTGGTACAAGTCAAGAACTTATGTTGAAAGTAGCCGGAAAGGTGCGATTCCGAGTTATATGGATGTTATGGAATGAATTTAAGTGATTTGGAGCTTTGAAGTCTGAGTAAAAGCTCAAGGAATTAAGTCGGGATCGAGTTCGGGGGTCAAATTTGATAAGTGTAGAACAAGCGAAGAATGGATGAGGCATATTGTGCACTGTTTAGTAAATTGGACATAACGTTTTGCTCAGATCTCCAATTTGGCTCCATAATATATGGTTGGAAAGCTAATTCAAAGGGCTACAACTTTCATGTTTTGCGTTTTTCCAAATTCGCAACGGAACAGGGTGAAAAACCGCGGTTTCTCCGCGACCGCGGATGAACCGCGGAAAAACTGGCTCTCTGAAGTTTTACTGTTCGCGGTCCGTCCGCGGCCGCGAACGAACCCCGGAAGTCACCGCTGCAGCAAATCCCAATTGGACTCAAACTTAGTTTTTAAGCCCTAAAACCTCTATATAAACTCCTAGTTTGCCCCATAGAGGCATGTACTTTATTTCTTCAATACTTTTGCAAGGTTTTAGTAGGAGAGATTCCTCTCAAACTCTTTCTATTATTTTATATCAAGCAATTCTTTATGATTTCAATTATTATTCTTTTTGTTTCTTCAAGCATGAGTAGCTAAATTCTTTTCTAAGGTTTTGATGGAACCTATTGATTGATGAACTTATCGTTTATGTGATTACAAATTGTGAATTAGATTTCTATTTGTTCAACTTCATTCTTATTGTAGTTAATTGGTAGGATCCCCAATTAGCCGGTGCCTATTTAGTGTGCATAACTTGGAAAAGAGTGCATATTTAGGTTTATTGTTGAACAACACCACACCTAGGTTATTAGAGGAATCTATAATTTTAGGCGTAAAGACGGGGTTAGGAATAACGAAGTCTTGGGTGCAATCTAAAGTGAACTATTCAAATTAAAGCTAGCTAGGGTAGCTCGGGAGAGTGCACTAGTAAATTATTGTAATTGCTCGGGAGAGGGTTACGATACACATAGCGTTCATGATTGATAGAATATATTAACAATTTGTATGAGCATAACGATAAGGGATTCCATCAATAGGGGAAATCAATACCTTAGTCTTTCTCTATACTATTTTATTCAATATTCAATTCTTTCGTTTAAAGCATTCTTTAATTCTTGCAAAGTAGTTGTTCGAAAACACACAAATATATATTCAAAGTTTGGGAACTTGATTCGTAAGTACTTTTGGGGTTGTGAAAGTTGCAATTGGTAGGTTAATTCTCTGTGGGATCGATCTTGGACTTATTAAACCAAGTTATATTGACTACGACCGTTGCTTGGACGTGAATCAATCCACACCAGACTGGTAGATGCGGTGAAGCCCAATAGCCTGTGAAATAAGTTAATTAGTAATTAAATAACTCTATGCCACAATTATATGATATTAATAAGTCAAAAAACATAGTAGTGACTCGTGCCTCCCGGCGTACGGTCTGTAGCGACCGTCAAGTACGTGGATGGGGTTCCCGACATGCATTCGGGTATGACGTCTGTACCAGCCATCATACAGCTGAATAGACCCCTCCTCGTAACTGTAGGTGGTGGCGGGATGCGCTCAGCTCGCTGCTCCCAATAACCTACCTGCTGATGCAGCCACCCAACAAACTGCCGGCTCAAGTTGGAACGGTCGTCCCGCTGATAGTGAGTAGCCTCCCATCCGGGCTCCCTCGGTACCAGCTGAGGATGACCAAACTAATGCAGCATACGTTCCATTGCATGATACTCAACAAAATCCCAAAATATCAATCGGACGGAGGTGCTCCATATCAGCCGGTCTGCTGAGCAAATAGTAGGTAGGTGGGCAAGTAAGTCATCGCTGTACGACATCTAGATGAACTACAAGCAATAACAACAAATGAGTATGCAAAGTACAATTACATTTAAAACAACCAACTTTAGGTACATATTTGCCTTTCCAGCCACCAATATATCTAATATGTCCCTAATAAGGGGGAGATTGTGGTGTGCATCTGCTCCTCAGTAAGCCCCCCGCCGGAGAATCCATCTAACAGCTAACGGGAGTGGCAGATAGTCCTCTCTGGGTAGAAGTGCTGGTAGAGGTGGCTGCAACGGCATGATACGCTGCCACGTCCAAACCTAAGATCAAATGTTGGTGTAAATTATGAGTCATTTCACAATATAGAATTTGGGGTTAATAAATAATGTATTCGGAAATATTTTGCACCTGAAGGAGTGGCAGAAAATCACCAATATCAACAGCTGGACCTACGCTAGCCCGGCACATGCTCCTATAGAGATACGTAAGAATTGTATCTCCCCAGCTGTAATGCTGCACCTAATCCAAGTCATCGAGATAGAGTAGAAACCGCATCATCATCTTGTTCACCGACATGTCGGGAAACAAGACACACCCGAATAGCATGAGCAATGCCATCCGAGTGTAACGAAGAATCTACAAGTCATCTGTCTCATGAGTAATATCCGGATGCAATTGCGCCATGAAATCTCTTATCACTGATAGTCGCACACGACTACCACTACGGTCGCCCGTCGGGTGCAAACCAGTCATCTGCCCCTTCATATCCACTAGCTGTGCGCGGGTCATCCCTCCCCACTGGTGGGGTTGTGTAAATGCGCGCCCCTCAATGCGCAGTCCATATAACACCTGCACATCCTAAAGAGTGATCGTAGCCTCTCCAGTAGGCAGGTGAAATGTATGTGTCTCTGGTCGCCACCGCTCTATCAAGGATGTGATGAGCGACCAGTCAAGCTGCATCCGTCCCAGCTCAAATATACTATACAAGCCCGTATGCTGTAGCAGCTCTACAACACGCGGGTGAAAGGGATGCTCCGCTATAAACTCCCATAAATCATCGGGCCTCCTGGGGCGGATACTATCAAGAGCTAGCTGGCCCTCCCAAACATATAATGACCTATAGTCACCCTGCAGTACTAATAATTAATCTGACGAAGGTCCAGGGTGCGCAAGTGGAAGAAATGCCATGTCATGGACTATAAATTAAAAAAATTAATTATTTGTGTTAGTGTAATAAAATACATAATTAAGTAAAACTTTACAAATTGAAGATAATGGTTGTGTAAAGGTTCCAAGCTTTATTTTTTATGCTCGGAACCAAAAAATAATTCTTAATTATTATAAGTCTCAATTTCAATATTTATATAATTATATTAACTTAATCAATTAACAACAACAACAACTACCCAGTATGTTCCCACAAAGTGGGGTCTGGGGAGGGTAATACGTACACAGGCCTTACCCCTACCCGAAAGGGTAGAGAGGCTGTTTCCGGCTAACTTAATCAATTAAATAAAGTATAATTTTAAAAATGGAAGATAATGGTTGTGTAAAGGTTTCAGGCTTGATTTTTGACGCCCGGGACCAAAAAATAATTCTTAATTATTTTTACTCTCAATTTCAATATTTTTATAATATTATTAACTTAATTAATTAAATTAAGTATAATTTTACAAATGGAAGATAATGGTTGTGTAAAGGTTCCAAGCTTTATTTTTGACGCCCGAGACCACATAATAATTCTTAATTATTATAAGTCTCAATTTCAATATTTATATAATTTTATTAACTTAATTAATTAAATTAAGTATAATTTTAGAAATGGAAGATACTTGTTGTGTAAAGGTCCAAGGCTTGGTTTTCGACGTCTGGGACCAAAAAATAATTCTTAGTTATTTTTACTCTCAATTTTAATACTTTTATAACTTTATTAACTTAACTAATTAAATTAAGTATAATTTTACAAATGGAACATAATGGTTGTGTAAAGGTTCCAGACTTAAATTTTGACGCCAGGGACCATATAATAATTCTTAATTATTACAAGTCTCAATTTCAATATTTATATAATTTTATTAACTTAATTAATTCAATGAAGTATAATTTTACAAATGGAAGATAATGGTTGTGTAAAGGTTACATGCTTGATTTTTGACGCTCGGGACCACAAAATTATTCTTAATTATTATAAGTCTCAATTTCAATATTTTTATAATTTTATTAACTTAATTAATTAAATTAAGTATAATTTTAAAAATGGAAGATATTAGTTGTGTAAAGGTTCCAGGCTTGATTTTTAACACCCGGGACCACAAAATAATTCTTAATTATTATAAGTCTCAATTCCAATATTTTTTTATAATTTTATTAACTTAATTAATTAAATTAAGTATAATTTTACAAATTAAAGATAATAGTTTTGTAAAGGTTCCATGCTTGATTTTTTACGTCCGGGACCACATAATAATTATTAATTACTATAAGTCTGAATTTCAATATTTATATAATTTTATTAACTTAATTAATTAAATTAAGTATAATTTTACAAATAGAAGATAATAGTTATGTAAAGGTTCCGGGCTTGATTTTTGAGCCCGGGACCACATAATAATTCTTAATTATTATAAGTCTCAATTTCAATATTTTTATAATTTTATTAACTTAATTAATTAAATTAAGTATAATTTTAGAAATTGAAGATAATAGTTGTGTAAATGTTCCAGGCTTGATTTTTGACGTCCGAGACCAAAAAATAATTCTTAATTATTCTAAGTCTACTCTATAAGGCTCTACGCTATAAGGCAGTACGCAAATATGATATACAGTAACATATTAAATTAATAATAACATGGTACATATATCAACTTGGTAAATTAATACTAACATGATAAATTACTGCTAACATATGTAACAGGGTATATAAAATATATAACATAAATAAAATTAACACTAACATGGTATATAAAATTAATACTAACATGTTTCCTAACTGCTATACATAAAATTTAAATTTTAACATAAAATAAATTGAAATATCTCGAATTAAAGCTGTGATAGTAATTTTTTTTTACCGAAACCGTATCGAAATATGCCTTCGTATGGGGCCCACTTGTGTTACTCTTCAAGGGGACGGGTGGAACCGCAAAAATATTTGTTTTCAGATAAAAATCGAGAGAAAACGGGGGGGGGGGGACAGAAAGGTTTTTAAAATTTTAATGAAGGAATGAGGGTCTGTGAAGAAGACGATTGGAATATAAAGGGGTATTTCGCAGTACTTTATTGCGAAATACAATTCGCGGTTCTTTACTGCTAATTGTATTTCGCAGTAAAGTACTGCAAAATAACCCACGTTTTTAAAAAAGAAAAATTAAATATAATTCGCAGTATTGAACTGCGAATTGCACAAACGGACGTTAGTGCACTTTGCAATTCAATATTACGAAATAGCTAATAAAATATTTTTTTAAAAAAACATTAAAAAAGTCATTTTTGTTATAAAAAACATTACTTAGGTTCCGTACTCCTCACCAAAGCCATCGCTTTCATTATAGTAATGGGAAAATACATACTTTCCCCTATCCCGCAAATATATATGCACATTTTAAATTTACGGATATATTTTTACCCCCTTATTCTTGTTTAGAGTAAAATTATTTCCACCCTTAGAATATAATAGTAACAGATTCACGGGGCGAGGTTTATCACACTCGCGCGCCACATCAGTGCCATGTCAGCAATTCATTAAAATTTTATTGTTTCACTTTTTTTTTTTCTTCACCATTGAAAATGGTAGATATGGATGTTCATGCTAAGTCCCATTATATTTAATGTGTAGTAGCCATTAATGGCGATTTCAATTTCCATGCCTATATAAAGGCTTTATAACAGATGGGCTTTTATGATCCCAATTTTCTTATGTAGGAGGTCGTGACGGCACCTAGTTCCTAAGACTAGGTAAGTCTAACACTTAATGAATTAATAGAAGAATTCAACCATCAACTGATAAATATGAAATAAAAATCTCTTTACACAACTTATAATCCCAAAACCAGTAGTACAAGTCATACGATCTACCGAGTAAGATAGAAAATTCCTAAATACAATTGTTCTGAATAGAAATAAACAATACAAGTACAATATTAGAAGGCGACTCCGAAACCTGCGAACGTGACGATAGGTGACTCTGAAGCCTCACAATCACTCATTTCTCCCAGTTGCTCGGCACTCGCGCACGCGTACTCAGTAGGCACGTGCGCTCACTGGGGGTATGTACAGACTCCGAAGGGGCTCTGATCACGCCCAACTCTAGTCCTAAAAAGGATAAGCGGTTGCTGTAAGTATAATTCGGTCTAAAAATTTGTAGTCGAATCCCACAGAGAGTTAAGATTTCGGCATAATTGCTCAATATCGCTAAGAAGACAAGCTCGAATAAATTTCTACGTTATAAAGGTTAAGATCCTTATATCTAACTAATTAATAAAGAAACTAAAGCAGTAAATTATCAACTAAAGATAATAAGGGTTGGAGATTAAATTTAGGAGGTCTAGAGTTATGATTTCCCCAATTGTTGGAATAATCCTTCCCACTTGCCTTCTTTATTTTTGCCTAAGTATTCTCTACCGATTGTGAGTACTTTGGTTGTCATAATTCTGTCTCGAGCAACTACCACAATTTACTAAATGTATTCTCTCGAACTACACATATGTTCTTCCTCGATCGTGCCTAGAGTCATTCCAAAGTCATCAAACTACTACATGATCTCACCATACATACACCCAGGGGTAGTTCCCCATGACCCAAACCCATGTAGGTCTGACAATGCAACTTAAGTGAAAGTTTCACCTCATCCTTAGTCCATAATCTTAGGACAAGCCCGAACTTCAACTTTCAAAATTCATCTTAGGACCCGAATCCCACATTATCACACTGCATAAACCCGAACAAGTTGAATCGAGCCAAAATCTCAATCGTGAATACAATTGCATGTTGTTCCACACAACTCAAATACCCGAAGCAATAACCTCTGACCACCATAACTGCTCAAATAACATCCTTGATACTGACAATACACTTCACATTAGATATAACATTGTTTCGGATTTTCACAACACTGACCATGATAAAGTTACATGCGGATATCCATAGCCGCTTATGAATTCAGCAAGTCAAGAAGCTCTCTCGCCCGCCAAGGGCCATTACCCAAATCTTAGCAGAAACACCCTCATACTTCCAGAAACTTCTCACCCCCAATACTATAGTACTAATCTCAGGTCTAAGAACCTTATCTCAGCTAATACGAGCAGCCCAACTAACAACTCTTCACAAAACTACATAGATTCTCACATTACACAGTTCGTACACCAAACCAGCGATAACCAAATTATGAAGCACAAATAATGGAAAGCAAAGTATGAGAATTATCTAACAAGTACAACATGTGTAACAACAAAAGTATAGTTTTCATCAAATCATCCCACAAAGGGAAAATACAACACCAAGCAAACACAAGAAAAGGGTATCCCACATAACATCCGCTATGTGCGCAACCCGCTCCCAAATACTTATCAAGCCAGAATGTTTGGGTTCTCTGATCATATGAATACTAATATCAAGTATAGTGGTGTGCACAAGTAAAACTGTAGGAATAATGAAAACAAATAATAAAATATGAGAGAAGAAAGCACATATAAAGTGCAATGAGCAAATCAACATCACAAGGGCTATCTAGCCCGCATAGCCATAAGGCCTGAACGGAATGCATGTCGAATAATCATACAAACCCACCGCCTAATACAACATAAAAGAGTAGCACATAACATATGCTAGGGGCACAAATAAATCCATTATGCCGGATAACATAACCATATCAAGGACATATGTTTGATCTAATATAACAACATATTCTCGCTGATCTTCCAAATAGTCCCCAACCAAATAATGATTCTTCCTAATAAGATAAATATTCATCAAAAAGAACAACAACAACAACTTATCGATAACACATGCTACTAATTATCCCATTCGCAAGATTTCTTCATAATCCACCAACAGGAAATAGTCCACATGTGGGGACTACTAGTCCCAAAATCCAAGGAATACTAAAATTTCCATACTCGAACTCAAATACAAATATCAAATGGCTGATATATCACTCACCTCCCATCATTCTGTTTAAGCACCCATATGAAATTTTCATCCGCATAATTGAACATGAACCTCAAAAGCATCAAAGCCCAGTAATCACCATGTCACTTTCCAAGCACACGCAAACCAACACTCAAGGTCCTTTCTAAAAATGCACCCACTTCACATATGATAGCCAACAATTCCAACACTCTATTATTTTCTGACACTTATGCAGGAGAAAACCACATTGCACAATGTATTTCATTATGCCCATAATAGAAAACCAACTCAAGCATTGCCAAACTACAGAGAATCCTCCGAAGTCGCTTGCACACAACTACTCCATTAGGACCACGTCTCCCCAACTCAACCGAGTCACACAAACATTCCAATACTATAATGTTGCCACAAATGCTAGTAGAGAATTCCTATGCAAAAAGACCAATTACTTCTGTTACCATGCTTACCCAACACCACAGAGCTGACCGATGATCATCAATATGCAATAACCCCGATCAAAGCCCCAAATAGGGATAATCCAAAAATGAATCACGTACCCCAGAAGCTCATAAACTACCGTATTTCCTCGGAGGCACCTCGTCCTACCACAACTACGATACCCACGCTGAATAGAACTTTGTGAATCCAAATTTGTTCCTCTAACTCCCCTTGATACTAAAATGTAGATTCATTAATAACAAAGAAATACCATAAAGTCCAACATCATCCCATGCAAGATTTTAGACCTTGGTCATAAAAATCTCGGGAACTTACCAATACCACATACACACATAACTCGAGCCAACACTGATGGAACTTGACTCTGTAGTCTGAATGCTGCTAATGGACTCCTCCACTTGGCGCAAAGCCATAGAAAATATCATCTGATGATCTGCAAAACTAACCTTCAAAGCTTACAGCATAAATCACAAGTTACTCAAATACCACAAACTACCCTCCATCAACATCCATCTCGTGACCCTGCCACAATCTCGACGACTAACCAGCCAATTGAACCTACTCAAGCTCGCACTCATCAACCAGGTGTCGAGAAATGTTGCGCCTCCGTATGAACAACTGAATAGTCTCTCAATGGCTCTATATCTTCAGTCTGGACAACACGTCAAGACAATGATTGAGAATACCTAAATTCTTTGTAGCCCATCTGTAGAATCACAAACCACTGACACATAGCGGATACTGAGAGCATATTAATTTACATGAGTGAATGTAAAGGAACATAAGTAATATACTTCGATCTGAATCAACATCGTATGATAAGGAATGAAAGAAATGGTATTTCCTAATAGTTTTGTATCCTCTCAAAAATAAGTACAGATGTCTCCATATACATCCGCAAGACTCTACTAAAACTGCTTATGACTCGTAGCACCTATGTACCTAGAGCCCTGATACCAACTTGTCACGACCCAAAAGCCCTCAGAAAAAGTCGTGATGGCACCTAGTCTCTAAACTAGGTAAGCCTAACTTTAATAGAAATAATGTTCATATTACTAACTTCAAACTAGATAACCTCTTATCAATTAAATTCCCAAAACCGGTAGTGCAGGTCATAATAAGCTTTTCTAAGAGTAGTTACACGAAATAAATAAGACACTATTCTGGACAAGATGGATCTAATGAAAGAAAATACAAAGGAAGGTAACTCCGAGGGTTGCGAATGCAGCAACATGTTTACCTTGAATCTCCGTCTCAATGATTCGCATAGATTCTACCGATCAAATACCAGGATCAGTACAAACAATATACAAAATTTTAGTATGAGCACACCACTATAGTGCCTAGTAAGTATCAAGACTACCCTTGGTGGTGGGGTAGTGATGAGGAACAATCCAGACACCCACTTGTAACATAAATTGAATAGGATATGATAATGAACTATCAAGATAAAATTAACATAGTAATATTAATAACATGGAGAAAATCCAACTACTAATAGTAGAGACAATAAAGGGAAGCACAGATACTAATGAACAATAATCAAGAAAATTAACACAAACATAACTAGAACACAGACAAGTAAGGGTATGTTCAAACAAGGAAGGCGATGCCAACTCAATCAATCACATCATTTCTAATAGACCATTCTGACCATATCAATCCTCGGTATCTCATGTCATAACATCAAGTTCCACATCTTTTGTAAACATGGCACATTGTGCCAACATATCTCTATCTCGCTTTATGCAACATCATCGTCATGCCACTCGGTACGTAGGGTCGATAGCCAATGCATTACAGATGTTCAAGGAGTCTCATTTCTATATAATAAAATAGATTACAACCTTAAAACCAACTAGAAACAACAACAACAACCCAGTATAATCCCACTTAGTGGGGTCTGGGGAGGGTAGTGTGTACGCAGATCTTACCCCTACCTTAGGGTAGAGAGGCTGTTTCCAAATAGACCCCCGGCATCCTTCCCTCCAAGAACTTCCCACCTTGCTCTTGGGGAGACTCGAACTCACAACCTCTCGATTGGAAGTGGGGGTTGCTTACCATCAGAGCAACCCCTCTTGTCTAAAACCAACTAGAATGGCTTCATCTTTTCTTGTTTATTTTCTAAAACCAACTAGAAAATAAACAAGAAAAGATGAAGCCATTTTAGAAATCATTTGAATAAAGAAATTACCCTTTTAACAAAAAATACAATATCGAATGAACTATTACATTTAACATAGGACTTCAATAAAATTAAAACATAGTAGAAATTCCTTTTTAGGTAAGATTCAACATCATCATGTTAAGAAAAATTAATTGAGAAATTATAGAAATAGACCATAACTTTTATAGGAATTTGAATTATTGAAAGGTGTATTTATATACAAGATGCGTTCAAATGTAAAAGTCATTTATCGTAAAGTAGTACCAAATACTGTATTTTAAATCACGATATTACTAATAACTTAACAGGACCAGAGGAAAGCTCTGACATAGCAAGTTTACTTTAAAAACTAATTCACCAGGATAATAGTTTCAGGGAAAGAATTTAAAGAACGATGGTAAGTCAACAAATCAATGCTAATAATCCGACTCTCAAAACTCAGTGAAATCCGATATACAAATCGTCAAAGTTTTAAATAAATTGACCTGGGTCTTTTTAGTATTCAGTTATAACCAAATCCTAAATGAAATATAAAACCACCAAATAACGTGTACAGACAGGAGGAATACATAAACACACATATCTATTGATGCAGTGCGCATCCCGATCCGACCAATCCTCCCTTATTCCTCTGTATCAATTACTATAAGAGTAAATAATATATATTTATTGCAACATGCAACCCGATCCCACCAATCCTCTCTTCTTCCTCCTTAAAATTTACAATAAGTATAAATAGTATATATATCACCACATGAGTAACAACATGATCTTTCACACTTATTACTCCTTGTTGTAGCGTGCAACCCGATCCCACCAGTTCACCTTTATTAATCCTCAATATATATATATATATATATATATATATATATATATATATATATATATATATATATATATATATATATATATATATATATATATATATATATATATATATATATATATATATTCTTCCTCCTGTTGCCGCATGTAACCCGATCCCACTTGTCCACCCTAATTACTTTTTGTTGCGGTGTGCAATCCGACCCCACCAGACAATATATATTCATCCTTGTTCCTCCTCAACTTATAAATAACCCAGCATAGTTCAAAATCAATAAAAATAATAACACTTCAATAATTCAATCACAAGGATTTCTACCACCAAGAGTATGAGTACACGACAACGAGAGAATCACAAAAAAGCCAAGAAGCACAATAACCTTAACAAAACGACAAAAAATAATAAGCAAGTGATAACTACACCAACAACCAAAATAATTTGGAAACATAACATGTATGCACGGGGTTATAAAGGAATTCACAACTAAGATATAACAAGAAATAAGGAGGACAATCACTTCAATTAAGAAAAATAAGGGCCAACAGACAAGTAAGAATTAGAGGAAAGCTAAGAACATCACACGGAGAATGTAGAGGTAAACATGCAATTAGGAAACCCAATCATATCAGAAAACTCCTCACTTAATGAACATAAGGTCCTAAGAACCCTAAGAGCAAATTTGCCACAAATAAGTCCGAGCACATATTGATCCCAATTTTTATTGTATTTTTAAATATAAAACATACCTCCAAAAATAGCCTATATATGCATATATAAGTATATCCCAAGGTTTTAGTAGTTTTCCTTATTTTTTGAAAAGATATTTAAATTAATTTATTGTCCTATTTTATCAAGAAAACCCAATAATTGTTCCTAAAATTATCATTTTGATGATTTATTTATTGAAATATCACATTTATACTAAAATATATCTAAATTAATTTTTGCATATTTTTACAAATTTATTTAATATTTTTAAATCTAAATTGTGTATAATTGCAATATTAGCATCTTTTAAGGTTTAATTATGTTTGTAATTGTGTAATTGACTTCAATAATATTAATTTAACAATTATATATTATTAATCATTTTAGTGCCTTTAATTTTACTTCCAAAAATTATTTATTATTTTTTATAAAATAAATAAAGAGAAATGGCTATTTAACCGTTAGTCCATCTGCATTTCAATTTTAGCTGGATTTGACACCCCTAATTAAACCCAATTTCAAACCCAATTACCCAACCTAACTATCTAATCTACCCGACCCACGACCCTTCTATATAACCCGCCCGGATTACCCGTTTAATCTAGGTCGTTGATCACTAGGATGTTGATCAAAATGATCAAGTACCATATTTTAATCTTTCCACTTTTAATTACCAATTACCCCAAACACTAGCCATTTTACATCCCCATCCGACTTTGAATCCCCATTCTCTCAATCTCTCTCAGAAATCCTAGTCGTCTCCTTCCATTTTTGCCCTAAAACCACCAGAATCTGTGGCTTCCAAGGCCATAAAAATCCTATTCTGACCTTCTATGGCTCCTACACACCAGGTTATTACGGTTTCGATGTCTGACCATGAGGAATCTTGGCCCAGACTTCATTCAATTCGAGTTCTATAACCATCTCTGACCTTGCTCCGGCCGGCCTTGGTCATTCGAGCCTGATCTCGTCTTCTCCAGCTCAATGACTTTTTCAAGCCTTTATCACTACCTGGGTTCTTCTCAAACCCTAACCCTTTGAGGTATTTTCGATTCTTTAGATTTGTTGCAGATCTGTGTTTTCTCTAAGCTTATAAACATTTTTCTTAAAGTTCTTTCAAAACTGTACCTTTCAGAGCCATCGTCTTTTTCCGATTTAGGGTTTCGTTAAGTCATCCTTTAAAATTTCTCTGATCTTTAGCATGTTCTATTATATTTCTTTTACTGGTTTCTTATGTTGATTCTTCTACTGTGTTTCTCATATTGTTCTTTGACTGTGTTTTTTATGTTATTCTCATACTGTGTTTATCATGTTGTTCTACAAGTTTCTTTATGCTAAAATGCCTTGGTTCTTCTTAAGGTTTTTGATTTTTATTTCCTTTGTTGATAGTTTTGCCTGATTTTCTTGGTTGAAGATGAAAACCCTAAAATTTGGGGTTTCATCCGAGTGTTGAGACTATTCGCTATGTGATTTGCTAAATTTTCATCTTTTGAACTTTTTTTTTCAAAACCCTAACTTCTTTGGACCTATTCGATTTTCTGAAATTATTTCATCTACTGCTCGATTGAGCTTCGAGATCTTTATTTCAACCTTGTTTTTTTGTATGATTCTGATTCCTTGCTACATGATTCTGTGGTCTTTTTACTGGATCATTTGTATGCTATTTGATACTCCCTCTCTTCTCCATTGTTAAGTTACTATGTGGCAACCATGTTCTTACAGTTTACTACTTACTGATGTTTTGAAATTGCATGATGCTTTTCTTTGTAAAGAAATTCAGCCTCACATGCTTAACGTTTATGCACTCTTTATAGGTGAAATTTTCATCTCAAAATAACCCTTGATTGCGGACTGATTTTAAATATCATTGTAATTTATATTGTAATCTTGTATTTAATTTTTTCCTTTATGTATTGATTTTCTTTGTTTCTTGGACTTGTTGAAATACTTTCCTTTGAACTTCCGATCCCTACCTTTTTTACTTAAGTTGATTTGATCCCTTTACCTTGATTACATTGGTGTGAGATTCTTACAGAACTTTTCTCGATTAAAGTATGATGAACCTAGACTCTATTACCTATTGTTTACTCGTACTATGCTGAAAATATTTCCTTATTGGTCATATTCAGCCCTATGTGATTTTTTTTCGTATTTATCACTTGCATGCTACCGTTTGATTTAATTCCTTAATTAAAGGAAGTCTTTGATACTAATTTGATTTTTAATTGACATATTTGTCTAATTATTTCTGAACTGCAATCCTTACCTTATTTTCTTTCTGCATTCACACTATAAATACCTGACTCTTTTATCGATACAAAGGGGGCGAAGACTCTTAATTTTCTAAACATCAACCTCTATATAAACTCCTAGTTTTCCCCATAGAGGCATGTTGTCTTTATTTCAATACTTTTGCAAGATATTTAGTAAGAGAGAATCCTCTCAAACTCCTTCTTTTCTTTTATATCAATTATTTCTTTATGATTTCAATTATTATTCTTGTTTCTTCAAGCATGAGTAGCTAAATTCTTTTCTAAGGTTTTGATGGAACTTATTGAGTGATGAACTTATTGTTTATGTGATTACAAATTGTGACTTAGATTTCTATTTGTTCAACTTCATTCTTGTTGTAGTTAATTGGTAGACGTCCCAATTAGCGGTGCCTATTTAGTGTTAATAACTTGGAAAAGAGTGCATATTTAGGTATATTGTTGAACAACACCACACCTAGGTTATTAGAGGAATCTATAACTTTAGGCGTAAAGATGGGGTTAGGAATAACGAAGTCTTGGGTACAATCTTAAGTGAACTATTCAAATTAAAGCTAGCTAGGGTAGTTCGGGAGAGTGCACTAGTAAATTATTGTAATTGCTCGGGAGAGGGTTACGATACACATAGCGTTCATGATTGATAGAATATATTAACAATTTGTATGAGCATAACGATAAGGGATTCCATCAAGAGGGGAAATAAATACCTTAGTTCTTCTCCATATTATTTTTACCCAACATTTAATTCTTTCTTTTAAGCATTCTTAATTCTTGCAAGTAGTAGTTCGAAAATCATACACAAATATATTCTAAATTTTGGGAACTTGATTCGGAAGTACTCTTGGGTTGTGAAAGTTGTGATTGATAGGTTAATTCTCTGTGGGATCGATCTTGGACTTATTAGACCAAGTTTTATTGACTACAACCGTTGCTTGGACGTGAATCAGCCGACTTGGTCAACCTATCAACAATGACCCATGCTAAATCAAACTTCCTCAAGGTCTGTGTCAACCCTACTATGAAATCCATTGTAATGTGTTACCACTTCCACTCTGTTATAGGCATCTGCTGAAGTAGTCCACCCGGTCTCTGATGTTCATACTTGACATGCTGGCAATTCAAACACTTAGCCATATACTCTGCTATGTCTTTCTTCATCCTTCGCCACCAATAATGCTGCCTCAAGTCATGATACATCTTTGTAGCTCCAGGGTGAATAGAATAACGTGAACAGTGTGCCTCCTCTAGGACCCTCTTCCTCAGACCATCAATATTAGGAACACATAGACAATCTTGGAGTCGCAAGACACCATCCTCGCCAATAGAAACCTCCTTGGCACCTCCCTGAAGCACTCTCTCTCTATGAGGACCTCCAAATGTGGATCATCAAACTGTCGGGCCTTTATCCCCCCCAGTAATGAACACTGAGCAACCATACATGTAAGAACCTGGCTGGGCTCCAAAATGTCCAACCCCAAAATCCTGTTAGTCAAGGAGTGAATGTCCAAAGCTAGTGGTCTCTATGCTGCAGGAATAAATGCCAATCTACCCATACTCTCTGTCATTCTGCTCAAGGCATCCGCGACCACGTTTTCCTTGCTCAAATGATAAATAATAGTGATGTCATAATCCTTTAGTAACTCAAGCCACATGCGATGCCTCAAATTAAGATCCCTCTGCTTGAACAAATGTTGCAAGCTGCAATGATCGGTATAAACCTCACATAAAGCCCCGTACAGGTAGTGCCTCCATATATTAAGAGCATGAATAATCGTTGCCAACTCCAGATAGTGCATAGGATAATATGCAATACCTTTCCCCTCCTACATCAATACACAACCCAAGCCAACGCGCGAAGCGTCACCATACACTATATACAACCTTGAACCGGAAGTCAACACAAGGACTGGTGATGTAATCAATGTTGTCATAAGCTTGTGGAAGATTGTCTCACAATCATCGGACCAATAGAAAGGAGTACCTTCTAGGTCAATCTAGTCAGAGGTGATGCAATAGATGAAAAGTCCTGCACGAACCGCCTGTAATAACCTGCTAACCCCAGGAAACTCCTGATCTCGGTCACTGAGGTGGGTTGTGGCCAACTCTGAACTGCCTCAATCTTCTTGGGGTCTACCTTAATACCCTTTCTTGACACGATATGCCCCAAGAATGCCACAGACTCTAGACAAAACTCACACTTGGAGAACTTAGCATGTAGCTTCTGCTCTCGCAAGGTCTAGAGCACTACTCTGAGATGTTGCTTGTTCCCCCCAGGATACATGTGTATATCAAGATGTCACCAATGAAGACGATGACGAAGAAATCAGTATAAGGCCTGAACACCCTGTTCATCAAATCCATAAATGCTGGTAGGGAATTAGTCAAGCCAAAGGACACCACCAAAAACTCATAATGTCCATATCTAGTCCAGAATGCAGTCTTCGGAACATTAGAGTCCCTAATCTTCACCTGATGGTACCCCGACCTCAAGTTAATCTTAAAGAACACCCTCGCACCTCCAACAGGTTGAAAAAATCATCGATACGAGGTAACAAATACTTGTTCTTGATGGTGACTTTGTTCACTTGGTGGTTGTCAATGCACATCCCTATAGTCCCATCCATCTTCTTCACGAATAACACCAGTGCACCCCAAGGTAATACACTTGGTCTAATAAACCCCTTTGCTAAAAACTCCTCAAGCTGCTCTAAGGAGCCATGCGATACGGTGGAATAGATATAGGCTGGGTGCCTAGAACCAAATCGATACAGAAACAAATATCACGACCCTGTGGCATGCCAAGAAGATTAGAAAGAAATACAACTCTCGAACTATGGGAAATGAATTAAATGTCGGAGACTCTACAGTGGTATCTCGAACATAAGCTAGATAGGCCAAACACCCCTTCATGACCATGCGCCGAGCCTTCATGAAAGAAATAAGTGTACTAGGGATATCAACTGTGGAACCCTTCCACTCCAACCTCGGAAAAACTAGCATTACTAGTGAAATGGTCTTAACATAGCAATCTAGGATGACGTGATATGGAGACAACCAATACATGCCAAGGATGACTTCAAAATCGATCATATCAAGCAACAAGAGGTCTGGCCTTGTCTCAAAGACCCGATCCACAACCATGAAATCACTCATACGAGTGGACATATGAACAGGAGTGCGCAAAGGCTCAGGAGAAATAACCAAGAAATGAGCAAACAGAGATGATACATATGAACAAGTAGACCCTGGGTCAAATAACACTGAAGCATCTCTACCACCGACGAAATAATTCATGTAATTATGGCGTCTAAGTCCAACGCATTTGGCCTAGGCGGAAGAGCATAGAATCGAGCTCGAGCGCAGGCTGGCTAGCCCCCGCATGAATGAGCAGCAACTGGATGACCTCTACCCGTCTGACCTCCACCTCTAGGTCGGCCCCAACCAGCTTGTCCTCCACCTCTAGGTGGTTGAGCAACTGGCCCTGCTATATTGCCTTGCCATGAAGCTTGGGGTAGGTCCTGTTCAGATGACCTGAATCTCCACACTCTTAGCACACTCTCAGTACCATAGCCTGCTTCCCTTTAGTCTAAGCCCCACTCAATACCCATCTCCACCTCTCGACCATGCTAGCTCAAATACCGGGGTGCAACCCCACAACAAATCTCTACACTCTCTCTCCATCTGTGGAAAGTATCATGAGTGCATGCGAGACAAATGAGAAAACCTCGCCTCATAATCGATCACAAATATCTGACCCTTCTCGGGATTTTCAAACTGGTGTCGTTGCTCCTCTCTCTCAGAGGGTAGAATATACTTATCCAAGAACAACTAGGTAAACTTACCCCAAGTGGGGGGACGAGAACCCACTAGCCTGCCTAGAACTTAGTATTGTCACCATCTACGGGTTGTGCCCTCCAGCTAAAAAGTTGTTAAGTCAACTCCATTTGATGCCAATATCCTCATATTGTGTAGTCTATCACTGAATATGTCGATGAAATCATGTGCATTCTCATGTTGCTCAACCCCGAAGACTGGAGGCTGAAGTCTAGTCCATCGGTCCAATAACTTCTACAGGTCACCATCTGTAGTTGGACTTGGCCGGGGCACCACTGCGGCAACTGGCTGGGCATCCAGTGTCTGATATAATGCGGCTGCATGACCAGGAGCCTGAGCGGTAAGGGTCTGTGCTCCTCGTCCCGCTTGTGAGGTAGCTAGATATGCTGGAATAAATCTGCCTAAATCATACTATCCATGAATCGCAACATACGGCCCATGACCTCCTAAAATCCTGGTGCTATTATAAAGCCTAACAGGATCGGCTCAGCTGCAGGCACCTCGCCTTACTCCTCAATGATAGGATCTTCCGCGAGATCTGTTAGTGGTGGTACTAGAATAGCTCTGGGACGCCCTTGTCCCCTACCACAGACCGGTACCCTCCCCTAGTCTCTGCCTTGCCCTCTAGCAATGAGCGGAGTGTCCCCTCCCGAGTCTGGATCATCAGTCGTGCGTGTCCCCAACCATCTGTGAGAGAATAGAAGTGGGAAATTAAGTATAACAAATTAGTGCACTGGAGGAGATGAATAAAGAATAGTCTTTCCTAATAACCTATAGCCTTTCGAAGATAAATATGGACGCCTCCAAACAACAACAACAACAACCCAGTATAATCCCACAAGTGGGGTCTGGTAAGTTGTAGATCTGTATGGACGCCTCCATACAGATCTACAATACTCTATTAGGTTTCTTCAAAAGTTGTGAGACCTACGTGAACCTAATGCTCTAATCCATATTGTCACGCTCCATTTTCGTAATAGGTCATGATGGCGCCCAACGCAATTGCTGGGCAACCCAACATGGAAAAATACAAATTAAACTTCCGATCAGTTTAACCCCAAAATAGTTGAAATAATTTTTTACTTTGGAAATAGATTAGAAATGATTGAAAAACATGATAATCATACAACCCCAAAATAATAATGTCTACTAATATTTTTTGTCAAGACCCGGTGTCACAAGTAGTGGGAAACTAGTACAATATACAACAAAATACACTACCATAGTGTCTGAACAGAATAGATATCATTAATACGTAAGAAAACTCCTTCAAGCTACTACACGGTACGAAAAGAAAAGCAGCTCACTGTAGGAGTATCAAATCTGCTAAGTGGTGCGCGCCCAACTGGTAGTCAGATGTACCTGCCTCAGACCCCGTACAATTAAGTACATAATCGTAGTATGAGTACATAGACAATATGTAACCAGTAAGTATCCCATATAATCTCGAAGAAGTAGAGACGAGAGGTCAACTCGATACTTACTAGGGTCAATTAATATGAGAAGAGTTTATAATAAGCATGGATATCTCAAGTTATTAATATTTAATAATCATGGAGTAACGGTTCCTTCCCAAACACTAGCAAGGATGCTTGTCTATAGTCTAATCATATATTTGACTCACCCCTCGAAGAATTTCTAAGCAAAACATGCGCAAATAATCACTGTGAGAAGTACGGCCCGATCCAACATAAAATAAATTGTGCACTACTGAGGGTCGAATGGCTTGAACCATAGATGCATTTATTACCCTGCTCGTAAATCACTTGTGGGATGCACTCCAATAGAAAATAAGTTCATTAACAAGCAACAATAACAATTACTATATATCACGTATAGAAAATAGTTCATACGAATTTGAATTAATCAACATGTACTAGAATATCACGTAGACCATGATTATGGGTCCTAGACTACCCGAGCTTAACATAATAGTCGCTACATACGGACGCTCGTCACCTAGTACGTATATAGCCCCCGAATATGATGACAAATAATTCAATTATTATACCTATGGAGACAATTCCCTCTTACGAGGTTAGAAATGAGACTCACCTTGCTCCAAAGTGCACTCCAAATGCCCAGAACATGTCCAAGCCCTCAATTCGGAGCCGAACGATCCCAAACTAGTTAAACAAAGTAGGAAATAGTTAATAGAGGCTCATAGGATCGAATTCTAGCTATTTAAGAAAGTTTTCAACCATTAACACAAGTTTCTAAAAATTCGATCTCGGGCCCACATGCTCGGAGTCCGAAATTTTTCGAAGGAAGTTGTTCTCTACAACATAAGGATCAATAATATATGATTTCTAATTAATTCTCTAACAAATTTTATGGTTAAATCCAAGTTTTAGCAAAACCCTAGGTTTACCTCTAGCCCATTTGATTTGGGCCAAGTTCTAGTGTTTAATCTACCTAAAATACAAGTATTAAACTAAGGATGGGCAGAACAAACTATCTTGATGCTAAGTGTCTATAAAGCTCCCAAATCGCCCAAAGGAGGAGTGAAAATGTCAATAAAATAACTTAGAACCCGTCGTTAATTAACCTCACTGGTTTAGTGATTTTCACTTCTTCGGTAAGGGGACCGCATCTGTCTCGCATCTGCGAAAAGGGTAAGGCAGGCCAGGATCGCATCTACAGTCTATGAGTCGCATCTGCGGCGTCGTTTATGCGGCTTGGGAGCCGTATTTGCGAAAATGGCCTGGTCGTCGTGTTCCGCTTCTGTGGTTAGAATGTTGCATCTGCGTTTCCGCATCTGCGATCCAAGAACCACAAATACGGTTATGACAGAAGCAGCAATCCTTAGCGCATTTCCAAAATTTCTAATTCATTCGAGCCTCATCCAATTGACGCTCAGGGCTCTCGAGCCCCGCTCGAATATACCGACAAGTTTGAAATCACGAGACGGAACACCCAAAATAACGCTATATATAGAATTCACCCCCTAAGACCAAATGAATCAAATTTATGAACTTCAAGTTCTTAATATTCCTCCAATGGGCCAAAATGCCCTAAATCTACTCAGATTGACACCAAATTTTACGGGCAAGTCTTAAATGATATTTTGGACTTGTACCAAGCTTCGAACCAAAATACGAGCCCGATACATAGGAAATCAATGATTACTTAGTTTATTTAAATCCTTAAAACTTCAAATTAATAATTTCTAGTAAAAATTCACTACTCGGGCTAGGGACCTCGGAATCCGATTTCATGCATAAGCCCAGGTCCCATATTGTTTCACGGACCCTCCGGGACCATCAAATCACGAATGCTGGTCTGTTTTCTCAAAATGTTGACCAAAGTCAAACTTAGTCTTTTAAGAAAATTCTAAGGAATCAAATGAGCATATTTCACCCGAAACTCTTTCAAATCCCGAACCAACCATCCCAGCAAGTCGTAAATTAGCTAAAGCAAGCACGAAAAGTTTTATTTAAGGGAACGGGGTTCAAAAATACAAAACAACGAGGCAGGTCGTTACACAAAAACTTTCTATTTGCTACAAAATTGAATTGTATGAATAAGTTTGTAGATATTAATCCACTTATTGCCATGGATATTTGTAGTTTGAAGTAATAGATCAATGTAGCTATAATATTTTATTTCGAGTAAGTCTTTGTGGCTATAAGGTTGCTATTGCTGTAATAACTTCAAACTCGTGGCAAAAAATATACCATTAGCTACAAAGTTTTGTTGTAGCAACAAATTTGTAGCTATTCAGATCATTATTGCCACGGTAATTAGCAACTATAGAAGAAAGAAAGAAAGAATTAGCTTTGTCAATTTAGTTTTGTAGCTAATAAATTTTACGAAATTATAAATAACTATGAAATTTTAATTTTTGTTGCTATTGTTAGGTATAGCTAGGACTTTCATATTTGTAACTGAAAATCTGTAGCTATAAATGTGTGGTATTGTAGTGTTGCCATAATATTTGATAAACGTGAGCTAAATCTCGAGCCAGACAAACTTGTCAAAACTTGATCACTTGAGGAATCAAGTCTAGAAGGTGAACTGAACGTCACTTCCAAGTCCACACATTCCACATAATAGTTATCTCATCTTGCGTCGTCTACAAAGTTTTTTGTATTTTAAGTTTGTTTTTTTTCGAATTGAGGACTCCCATTCTATTTTTACTTTTTCCTCTCTCTTACTAAATACATGACGGCATTACAAAAGAAATTCCTTGCTCAATATTGTGCTAGGAGGCATAAATAAATACATCACGACAAAGGGTTTCTTTCACTTTGTACGAAAGTTTAGATCTAAGTAGAAAGATATGACGTATTCAATCCAACTGTAACGTGAAATTAATCAGTCATTTTACCTATAAATGCTCTTAGAAGTGATGAAAGATCTCCACTAATCTTCTCCACCTCTATTATTCCAATATATGATATTATCCCAAACCACGTCTTACGGAAACATTGTGTCCCTTTTTTCCACTATGCAGACACAGAAAGTTCATAGTATTACTAAAAAACAAAGCGTTCCTGAAAGGAAGATTTCTACCTATAAACCAAACATTTGGAAATATGATCATCTACTTACTCTTACAAGTGAATATTCTGTGAGTATTTAATTACTTTTATGTCTCTTAACTAATGTCCATGTTCGTAAAATTTTGTAATAATTAATTGCTATTGCATGCAGGAAGAGAAGTACAAAGTTGAGGTTGAAAAGCTAAAGAAGGAAGTGAGTTGCACATACTTTTCAAACAGTACTAATAGTCCACTGGACCTGCTTGAGCTTATAGACAGCATTGACAAACTTGGACTCAGCTGTTACTTCGAGGTTGAAACCAAGGAAGCTTTGGGAAAGATAATAACGTCCGTCAAAACTAATTCCAGCTCGACGGAGGAGGATCTGTATGCTATTGCATTGTGCTTCAGGCTTCTAAGGGAACACGGCCACCATGCTCCTCAAGGTTATATATCAACTTAATAGTGGCACAACTAGGATTTAAACTATGTGGACAGGGACGGTTCAATAGAATTAGAGGTCTAAACCCAATTATCTTAATGAAGGGCCTTAACTTTATTTAGTAAAATTCATCATCTAATTAACAGTGACACAACAAGGATGGCCAGCGATTGGTAATCAAAAAAGAGCCAGAGTTTGCGAACTCATTGAAAAAGCCACTATTTTATTGAAATAAGGAAAGATTTAGCATAATTTATTGGATTTATGGTGCTCCTGCATATAAACTTTCAGCATATTATGTTAGAACTGCAGCACGCGGAAAGTTCCAGCATAATATGCGTGATTATGGAGCTCCCGCATATAAAGTTTTTCTGTCGTACAGATATGTTAAAGGACTTCTTCGATGGCAAAGGAAAGCTGAAAGTCTCAGATGTGAAAACACTGTTGGAGCTTTTGGAAGGGTCATATCTGAGCATGGAAGGTGAAAACTTACTAGATGACACACGATTGTTCATAACCAAAAAACTCAAGAGTCTTGTATCAAAATCAGATTACACATTTACTAATAAGGAATATTTGAGCAATAGCTTGAGTTGTCCATTGGCATGGAGAGTGAAATGGTATGCCGTTAGAAGACACATCTCTGCTCAAGAACTTGAATGCAGCAACACTAACCCAATGTTGCTGAAGTTGGCAAAACTTAACTTCAATATAATTCAAGCCACGCACCAACAGGATCTCAAACACGTATTAAGGTACTTAAAATTAACATGTCAAATGAGAATCACTTTAATTTCTTGTTGTCTTTTATACGAAAATAATTTCTTGTGAATTTAACAGATGGTGGAGGAATGTTTTCATAGTTGAAGATTTGAGCTTTACAAGGGATCGGATAGTGGAATGCTTCTTTTGTGCTGTAGGAGTGTCCTCTGAGACTCAACATGGAAGCATGAGAAAATGGCTCACCAAAGTGATCGAGTTGGTGCTAATTATAGATGATGTTTATGATATCTATGGTTCATTAGCCCAAGTGCGGCAATTCACTCGTTCCATAGAGACGTAAGTGTTCCTAAACTTAACATTTGATACATGTTAAAATTAATTAAACTACGTACATACGTAATAATTAATCTTGCATAACATGGAAATTTTTCACATTTTAATTAGGTGGGATCTAAATGAAGTAGAAGGGATGCCAGAATGTATGCAAATCTGTTTCAGGTCATTACATGATACAGTAGAAGAGATATCTGTTGAAATTCAACTACAAAAGGGTGGCCTTTCAACATTACCTTATCTGAAACAAGTGGTAAGTACTAAAGTAGTCTTCAAATATATGCATATACTAATACTAAATAGTGCCCAGAAGCCGAAATCATTTTTCTCCTATGCTAAATACTAATGGCAAAGGAAAATATAACAGTTGTTTCGGGAGATAAATGATTCTCAACCCGTCTGACTGGGCACGGAGTTTATAAAAAATGAAGACTTTTGAAATTTGTAATCCTAATCAAGTCAAAAAAGAGCTAGAGTATTTGTGTGATTATAAAACTTTCTCATTAAGGTAGAATTGTAAGTTTAACCTAAATTAATTAAAAGGGTCATTTTTTTTAAACGGACCAAAAAGGAAATAGGTTTCCGGAAACAGAGGGAGTACCGTAAATTTAAATAAAATCTATCATCCAAAATATCCCACAACGTACGTAACCTAAGCTAAAGCAACTTGGTTATATCTATATATAGCTAAAGGTCCTAGCTGCACGCCTTAATACAAGATGTATTCTGATGTCACTAATTATATATAAATATATATATATACTCCCTCCATCCCAAATTAGTTGTGATGTTTCGTTAAAGCCAAAATATAAGAAGTTTGATCAACATTTTAAAATAGATTTTTTCATTATATTGAAATGAGAAAACTTGTAACTTGTAGTAGTTCCATATAGTTTTTGAATTTCAAAATTTTAACTTTAAACTATTAAGTTGGTCTATTCTAATTTAGCTTCGAATATTAGTTAAATTGATTTTAGAGAAGTGAAACGTGACAACTATTTAAAACAGAAGGAGTACTAATTATTAATCATCTATTCATTTTTGGGACAGGTAAAAACCTAAGATTAAGTCCGAATAAACCAATTTATCTCACCTCACAATGAAGCTGTAATTGAAAGCGAAACGTACCATGTAGTCACATCTTTTCTTTTGTTCATGTCACGTCTTTTACATGCCTCTTTAATTTCCATGCATGTTTTACGAAAGTTTTCTCTGATATTTTTTCAATAATATAATTCAGTGGGTCAACTTTTGCAAAGCCTTGCTGTTGGAAGCAACGTGGTACCACAAAGGCCATATACCAACACTTGAAGAGTACCTTGAGAATGGGTGGATCTCATCTTCCGGCCCTTTACTTTCTTTACATGTCATTTTTGGTCTAACAAATAAACTAACAGAAGAAACCCTACATTTATACGAAGATTGCCATGAAATTATTTACCACACTTCGGTTGTGATTCGACTTTGCAATGACCAGGGTACCTCAGCGGTAAAACCTCAAGCTTTTACCTTTACCTCTCTCTTTTTATGTGCTTTCCATTCTAATAATTTCCCCATTTGGCCACTTCTTAATTTTCATAATATTTCTTTCATGTATAGGCGGAGCTAGAGAGAGGTGATGTTGCTTCATCAATTTTATGTTACATGCAACAAGAAAATGTTTCAGAAGACGTAGCCCGAAGGCATATCGAAAGCATAATTTTGGATTCGTGGAAAAAGATCAATTACCATTTTAATACTCTTTCTACATCACAACAAAAACTCGTCAAGCATGTAGTGAATGAAGCACGGATGGCACATGTCATGTACCAATTTGGAGATGGATTTGGGGTTCAAGATGGTGAAACTCGAGATCAAGTCCTCTTCAACTTGGTTCATCCTATTACATCATAATTTCTATGATAATCACGGCCTATTCACTTTCGTCCTATTCATATTCATGATAATCATATATACTTGTGATTTGTCAAGAGAAGAATTACAAATAAAAATCAATTAACATTTAGTAGAAGAACAGTAGAGGAAAAATTGAGAAGAGTTAACTTATATAGCCGCCCACCCAATCATTTATAAATTAAAAATATTCGACGGATATATAGTATATGTATAATACATGCCATATATATATATATACACACACACAATCAGTGAGTACAGTGAGTAATTTATATTTATCCGCTAAGAAAAATAAACTGTGAATTCAACTGGCTTTTTGTGTAAAGGTTAGTCAAACGAAACCTTTTTATGTTGGCCAATACAACAACAACAATATACACAATACAAATCCCACATAATAAAGTCTTGGGATAATAGAATATACACAAACCTTATTCTTGTGGTGATAGAGGGACGATTTCCAATAGACCCTTGGATTCGGACAAATAACTAAAGGCGGATTTAGCTTGTAATTTACAGATTCACTTGAATCCCGTAGCTTTAATGCTGAAGAACCTATATATTTATAAAGAAAGCCTTAAAAAAATTTATGGATATTTAAACTAAGTATATTAACTTGAGATTGTCTACTTTTAATTCAGACCCTGTCGGGTAATATTGTATTTCGCCAACTCGAGGTTATCTCAAAGCGTCATGATATTTAAAATCACACATGATACATCCGAAAAATTAGGAAAATTCCTTTAGCCGAAATGCTTTGGTTTCACATGCTTTTAGAGAGTCCGTTTTGAGAATATTTTTCATGGAGTTACATGAAAACTCGATTCTCAAAGAGCTACTATTCTTTGAGAAGTCCTTGGGTATCATTTGTACTCCAAGGGTGTCTTTGGTATTTTTGAAAATATTTTTCAAAAAATATTTATCAATTTTCTCATATTTGATTGGCTTAAATGTTTTGAAAAATATTTTCCTTATGAACAATCATTTTCTCCAATTGGAGGAAAATATTTTCCTTATCAAGAGAAGGAAAAATATTTTTCAAAACTCCTTCTCAACCTTCTGTACCCTCACCAATCCACCCTACCCCATCTCTCCAAAATAGGTATTTTTTTTTATATTTTAGTTTTTCGCTACCAACCACCCTACTACCCCTCCACCATTCTCTCCCCACCCCACCCCCACCCCCTCCCTCACTAAAAAATTTTAGTCTTATTTTCTTTAATGCAATTTCAAATTTATGTTTTTCGTTTTTCTACACCACCTAACTGTTGGGCTCATGCCCATGTTGTTCAGCCAAAGGCTCGATGGCCTAATCATATTCAAAGATTGTTCCAACTACTTAATTCCAAGGGATTCTAGGGCAAGGATTCAACTTCCCCAATATTTTCAAGGTAAAAACCCTAATTATTTTCTTTGATTTTCAGTTTTAATTGGGTAAAGAGAGGTTTGCATATAATAGCTTTTGAAAATAGAATTTTTACACTCATGCATGATTATTGAACTTGATTTCTAGTAAAAGAAGTGAGTAGAAGTAAGAGTCTTCAAGAACAAGGTTGGCAAGAGTAGGATATCTTGGGTAAGCATAAAGTAGGAGGAAAAACATCATCACCAGGTATGTATGGCTAATTTTGATTCTTGTAAAATCGCCCATATATGTGAAATTGTTTGGCATGTGTTAATTTGAGAGATTTTATGTGATTTTTCGATATCATTGTTGTGTTGGGTATACAATTGATGATTGAACTACATTTGGTATGGTTTGAAATATGAATTGAAAGATGACAAAGGAATTGAAATTGGTACAGAACTGAGGAAAATTGTTGTGATGGCATATTTGGCTTATTGTGGAAGGAATTTGAAACACCTTAATTGTGGTGAATTGTTGAACATGATTATGTGGGCATTTCGATTTTGGAATACTTGTAACATGGTTGTGATATTGAATTGAGAAGAAATTGAGAACATGAACCAATGTGTAAGTTGCTTATTTGAACTTGTTGAAATTGTGTGTAGTACATTATCTGCTGTTTGAAATTGTTGTGTTTTCAACTGTAAGGCGGGGTCGTGTTGCGCGCCGCAACATGGTGAAATAAGGTTTGGGTTGGGGTGATAAGGGTGGCCGAGGTAATAAGGGTGGTCAGGGGAAATAAGGATGGAAAGCGATCGAAATCGCTATTGAAAATTGATACATAAATCAATAATGTGAAATTGTGAAAGGAGACAGCAGGAGAGTTTGCAACCTGTGGGGCACTGATTGCCCCTTTGTTTGACTACTTGTGTTTTACGTGATTGATTGGTTATTGTTAAATTGGTTGATCGTGGAAAGTTCTTTGTGTGAGAATTATTTGAAATGAGGAAAATGTGGAAACATGGTTGGCTGGCTTAATTGATTGTTGATGTAATTTAATGGCTTGAGTTTACTTGGGACAAAGTTTGTCCATACATACCAGTACAATTTAAGTGTACTGACGTCCCTTTTGCCGGGGGCGCTACATTCGTGTCATGATTGTAGGTGGATCAGTAGCAGGCACTTCAGCTCGTCGGCGGTAGTATTCTTCTCCTTCCACTGCCCGTCTTGGTGAGCCCCTTTCTTCCTCGGGGCCTTGTGTGGTTCTTGCCACTTCGGTTTGGATTTCATTTTGGTTTTGAAAGGTATAGCTGGAGCCTTGTTACCGGCAAGTATTGTATTTCCCTTTTGTATCCTAGAGGCTCTGTAGACATGTAAACTGTGGGACTCCAGTCTTATATATATAAGATGTTATGTCGGGCGTTGTAAAAATTGCAATCTTGTTAATGAATCACTCGTATCATTTTATTTGTTTAATGTGAAATCAATTATGATTAGTAATATATTTGGTTAATGAAAAACAGTCAACACAGGGGTAACGCGTGGGAATGAAAGGCACCCAGGTCCGCTTGACTGGGGCAACCCGGTCAGGCGCCGGTCATGTCCCTCGATTTGGGGCGTGACAAACTTGGTATCGGAGCTTAAGGTTTTAAAGTGTCCTAGGATGTCTCGGAGCCGTGTCTAGTAGTGCCCTTCTTATAGGTGTGTTGTCGACCACATCATATAAGTAGGGGGCTACACGGGCATTTAGGGATTTACCTACTTCTTTGATAATCTATATCGTGCGGTAAAGTGCAATGTGGAGATATCTGTGTCTAATTCGTGCCTTGTTCCCAAATTTTCAGAATATGGCACCTAAGAAAAAGCTAGACTCGGCCTTAGGGCCAATGCCGTCCCAGTGCAGATGTTAATCATGTACCCGATCGTAGTGGAAGAATGACCACGATCCAAATTTGCTGGCCCATCGTTCAAAACCAAGTGTCCCTATTCGACTGCGGCGAAGGATGCCACCATTCCTCTGCCGGTGTTCATGACTCGGATCTGATTCCTGACCGGAACTCTGGTATCTCTAATGAAGAACTTAGGGAGCCATCCATATGTTAACTCAGTTAGTGGCTGCCCGAGCCCGAAGATCCCATGATGCCCTGCATCCTCCAGTGGACAGGGAGATTCCTTTGGCTCCAGAGTCCACCAGTTCTTGCGATTGGCCCTCCAGAATTTTCAGGCACCGATCCACAGGCTGATCAGATATACAAGACCCTCAGAGTAATGAAGGCTACGGATATAGAGGGGGTAGAGTTGGCCTCTTACAGGCTGAAGGGAGCGGCACGTTCATGGTTTAAAATGTGGGAGGATTCCCGTGAGGAAGGGAGCCCTTCCGGCCAGATGGGATGAGTTCGTGGATGCATTTATGGATCACTTCTTACCTGCTGAAGCAATGGCAGCCCGTGCCACTGAGTTCGAGGTTCTCAAGCAGGGCAATATGAGTGTTTGGGAGTATCACATGGAGTTCGTAAGGTTGTCCAAGTACGCTCCTCATTTAGTGTCGACCATGGATGCCCGGGTTCGACGGTTTGTTCAGGGCCTTAGCCCTCTGGTGGTGAATGAGGCCGCCACAGCAGCTTTGCACTCGGACATGAACTATGGGAGAATTGTGGGGTTTGCTTAGGCCACAGAGGCCAGGAAATTGGATTCGTGCAGAAAGAGAGAGTAGCAGCAGGCCCGGTCAATGGGTCATTCAGGGAGATCACTTCCAGGGAAAGGGTCATCAAGGCCATCCCGGTCATATGCTCAGTCCTCGCGAGTGCACCGCCATCAGTGCCAATCATCGGCGAGGCGATTACTCAAGACACAGTTCGGACGACGAGAGGTCTCGTCGATCTGTCGTCTGGGGTGAGATCCCGACGACGAGGAGACCTACATGCCCCAAGTGTGGGAAATTTCATACTGAAACTTGCTACCTTGACCTTCCGATGTGTGGTTTGGGTGCGGGGTGAGAGGTCGCGTTCACGGAGTTGCCGTGCACCCGTCGGGGTATAGGTGAGGGATCTGCTCGATCATCCGGTTCTTCACTGCTACATCATCGGCGCGTACTCCAGCAGCGGCGGGCGTGGTGCAGCTAGGGGTGGAGCCGTGGTAGAGGTGGACCTAGCCGATTCTATGCGTTGAGTGGCACGCCAAAATGCGAGGCTTCTCGGATGTTGTTACGGGTATCATGTCTGTTCAGACTATTGATTGCTATGCCCCTATTGATCCAGGGTCCTCCTTGTCTTATGTTACTCCATTCATTGCTTCAAGTTTTGGGATAGAACCCGAACAGCTTCATGAGCCGTTCTCTGTGTCGACTCCTATTGGTGATTCTATTACAACCTCACGAGTCTATAGGAATTGTGTTGTTACGGTGGGTGGTCGTGATACCACAGCCGATCTTATTGAGCTTGGGATGGTAGATTTTGATGTAATTATGGGGATGGATTGGCTCTATTCGTGCTTTGCCAAACTTGGCTGTCGAACGAGAGTTATGAGGCTCGAGTTCCCTAACGAGCCAGTTATTGAATGGAGAGGAAATGGTGTAGTGCCAAGGGGTAGGTTTATTTCCTACCTTAAGGCTTCGAAGATGATTAAGAAGAGGTGTATCTATCACCTGGTTCGGGTAACGGACACCACCTCAGATGTGCCTATCCTCGAGTCCGTGCCAATTGTGAATGAATTTCCTGAGGTGTTTTCGGATGAGCTTCCAGCCATCCCGCCAGATAGGGAGATTGATTTCGGATTGATGTATTGGCAAATACTCAGCCAATATCTATTCCACCATACAGAATGGCGCCAGCAGAGTTAAGGGAGTTAAAGGAGCAGCTGAGGGATTTATTAGAGAAAGGGTTCATACGACCGAGTGTGTCGCCGTGGGGTGCTCCGGTTCTCTTTGTCAGAAAGAAGGATGGGTCACTTCGAATGTGTATTGATTATCGACAGCTCAACAAAGTCACCATCAAGAATAAATATCCTTTGCCTCGAGTGGATGATCTGTTGACCAATTGCAGGGAGCGAAGTTCTTCTCAAAGATTGATTTACGGTCTGGGTACCACCAGTTAAAAATCAGGGAGCAGGATATTCCTAAGACCGCCTTCAGAACTCGTTATGGTCACTTCGAGTTTTTGGTCATGTCTTTTGGGCTAACAAATGCCCCAGCAGCTTTCATGGACCTTATGAATCGGGTTTTCAAGCCATTCCTAGATTCCTTTGTGATTGTATTCATTGACGATATTCTCATCTACTATCGGAGCAGGGAAGATCATGCCGTTCACCTCAGAGCAGCATTGCAGACCCTTCTTTGGCATCAATTGTATGCCAAGTTCTCAAAATGTGAGTTTTGGTTGGAGTCAGTAGCTTTTCTAGGGCATGTTATTTCCGGTGAGGAATTATGGTGGATCCTCAGAAGATTGCGGCGATGAAAGATTGGCCTGAGACCGCGACCCGACGAAGATTAGCGACTTTTGGGTGCAGCGAGTACTATCGGAGGTTTGTAGAGGATTCTCAACCCTTCGCTTCCCATTGACTAAATTGGCGATGAGCGATTGAGTTCCAGTGGTCCGAAGCATGTGAAAAAAGTTTCCAAGAGCTGAAGTCAAGATTGACCTCGGCACCGATATTGGCCTTGCCAGAAGCGCAGAGGGATTTGTAGTCTATTGTGATGCCTCGAGTCGGTTTGGGATGTGTATTGATGCGACACGGGAAGGTTATAGCTTATGCTTCCGGACAACTCAAGAATCATGAGAAGAATTATCCGACGCATGATTTGGAACTTGCAGTTGTTGTGTTTGCCTTGAAAATATGGCGACACTATCTTTATGGGGTTCATGTAGATGTGTTTCAGACCACAAGAGCCTCCAGTATTTGTTCAAGCAGAAGGAGCTAAATCTGAGACAGCGGCGGTGGTTAGAACTACTCGAGGACTATGATATGGACATATTGTACCATCCAGGGAAAGCAAATGTGGTAGCTGACGCTCTTAGTCGAAATCCATGGGTAGTTTGGCTCATTTGGGTGTGGATCGGAGACACCTGGCTCGAGAGGTTTACCAATTAGCGATTTGGGGTTACGTATCTGACGTCGAACGAGGGGATATCTTGGTGCATAATGGAGCAGAAACATCATTGGTCGCGCAAGGAAAAACAATTCATGGATCCAGCGTTGGTTCGGGGAAGGAAGCGATCATGAATGACAAGACCTCGGCATTTGTACTCAGCGGCGAATGGTGTATTGCGGTGTCAAGATAGGCTATGTATTCAGGATGTGGACGAGCTTGGAAGAAGTGATGGCGAGCTCATACTTCGAGTGTCATGCACCTGGTTCAACGAAAATGTATCACGATCTCAAGGAGAATTATTGGTGGAACGGTATGAAAAAGGATGTAGCGAGCTTTGTATCTAAATGTCCAAGCTGTCAACAAGTGAAGGCCGAGCATCAACGACCTGGTGGATTAACTCAGCCTATAGAAATACCAAGGTGGAAATGGGAGATGATCAATATGGATTTCGTGGTGGGGTTACCTCGCACTCGGCGTAAGTTTGACTCAATATGGGTGATAGTAGATCGACTCACCAAATCAGCTCACTTCCTGCATGTCAAGTCCACTGATACTGCGGAGCAATATGCAAGATTGTACATCAAGGAGATAGTAAGGCTTCATGGCACTCCACTTTCTATCATCTCAGATCGCGGGGCTCAGTTCACCGCTAACTTTTGGAAGAAGTTTCAGCAAGGTTTGGGAACTCAGGTGAATCTCAGCACAGCTTTCCATCCACAGACCGATGGACAGGCCGAGCGGACCATTCAGACGCTTGAAGATATGTTGCAGGCTTGTGTCTTAGATTTTAAAGGTAATTGGGATGAACACTTGCCACTGATAGAATTTGCTTATAATAACAGCTATCATGCTAGCATTCAAATGGCCCGTTTGAGGCATTGTACGGGAGAAGATGTAGATCGCCAATCGGGTGGTTTGAGGTAGGTGAAGCGGAATTGCTAGGGCCAGATATGGTGTACGAAGCTATGGAAAAGGTCAAAGTTATTCGGGAGAGAATGAAAACAGCACAGAGTCGTCAAAAGTCCTATGCAGACGTTCGTCGAAGGGATTTGGAGTTTCAAGTCGATGATTGGGTGTTCTTGAGGGTATCTCCTATGAAGGGAGTCATGCAATTCAGAAGGAAAGGAAAATTGAGTCCTAGGTATGTCGGACCATATCGGATCGTTCAAAGGATTGGTCAAGTTGCTTATAGGCTAGAGTTGCCTCCTGAGATGTCATCAGTGCATCCGGTATTCCATGTGTCCATGTTGAAGAAAGTGATTGGAGATCCATCCACCATCATGCCGGTCGAAGCTATAGAGGTTAATGAAGATTTGTCATATGAAGAAGTTCCAGTTGCCATTCTTGATAAGCAAGTCCGTAAGTTGAGAAATAAGGAAGTTGCCTCTGTTAAAGTATTGTGGCGAAGTCAACAAGTTGAGGAGGCCACATGGGAAGCAGAAAAAGAGATGAAAGAAAAGTACCCCCATTTGTTTGATCAAGCCTAGAAGAAATTAGGTGACCTTCCTACTCCTAGTAACTGTCATCTTGCCTAAGTTGTTTCCCTCTTAGTGTTAGTAAAGTCTCCTTCATTTTGTAATGAGTTAGATGTGTTGTTACCTTGGGTCACTTGAACCGTTCTTGATAAATGAAAGCCTTATAAAGATTTACGTGTTTAATAAACAACTAATAGTAAGTGTAGATTGGTAATGGTTTGTTAAGTGTACATGGTGTGTTAAAATGGTTAAATAAGGTAAGAATTCATTGAAGTGACTAGTTTATGTGCAATTGTAACAATGTGATAGAATATGTGCATTCGTTGAGGTAAGAAGGTGTATACAGTTGTGAATAGTGTTGTTGTTGTATATTGTTGTTTGGTGATGTGTTTCGGGGGCCCTCTGACAGGTGGATATGTCCATAATACAAAGGAAACTCTGACGAAATTTTTCTAAAAATATAAGAGTTAGTCAAAATTTTGATAGCTTACATATCATGTCTTTCAAAACTCATTTATTTCAAAATCCTCATTCGAGGACGAATGATCTTAAGGGGGGGAGGATGTAAGGCCCCGTGAAATTTTTGTGCATAAAACGTAGTGATTTAAGTTTCAAGAATGTAATGAATCAATTTTTCCAGAAAAGTGTCGATTCTGCAAACAGGAACGCGATCGCAGATCTGCTATGCGGACCGTATTCCTGCCGTAGAGCTAAACAAAATGTTTACAAAATTTGGTGTTGAGAATGCGGTCGATATGCGATCGCAGAATGGATCTGCGGACCGCAGATCTACCGCATAAATTCTCGAAGGTTTTTGAGTGTCAAATCCGCGGTGCACTATGCGACCGCAGATCAAGAATGTGGACCGCATTTTGGTCGCATTCCGTAACAGAACTTGTGTAAATTTTGAGGCAATTCCGCGATCACTATGCGGACCGCATGTTGATTCTATGATCGCAGATGCGACCGCAGAATTGACCCGGCCCAGATTTTTGTAAAATTTTGACCTGACCTCTTCTTTAATATAACGCCTTTCTCATTCATTTTATCATATCATCTTACCAAAATTAGAGAGAGAAGAGAGGGTTTTTAGAGAGAGAAGTTCTTCATCTTCAAAGATTGTTCCAACCATTTAATTCCAAGGGATCCTAGGGCAAGGATTCAACTTCCCCAATATTTTCAAGGTAAAAACCCTAACTATTTTCTTTGATTTTCAGTTTTAATTGGGTAAAGAGAGGTTTGCATATAATAGCTTTTGAAAATAGAATTTTTACACTCATGCATGATTATTGAACTTGATTTCTAGTAAAAGAAGTGAGTAGAAGTAAGAGTCTTCAAGAACAAGGTTGGCAAGAGTAGGATATCTTGGGTAAGCATAAAGTAGGAGGAAAAACATCATCACCAGGTATGTATGGCTAATTTTGATTCTTGTAAAATCGCCCATATGTGTGAAATTGTTTGGCATGTGTTAATTTGAGAGATTTTATGTGATTTTTCGATATCATTGTTGTGTTGGGTATACAATTGATGATTGAACTACATTTGGTATGGTTTGAAATATGAATTGAAAGATGACAAAGGAATTGAAATTGGTACAGAACTGAGGAAAATTGTTGTGATGGCATATTTGGCTTATTGTGGAAGGAATTTGAAACACCTTAATTGTGGTGAATTGTTGAACATGATTATGTGGGCATTTTCGATTTTGGAATACTTGTAACATGGTTGTGATATTGAATTGAGAAGAAATTGAGAACATGAACCAATGTGTAAGTTGCTTATTTGAACTTGTTGAAATTGTGTGTAGTACCTTATCTGTTGTTTGAAATTGTTGTGTTTTCAACTGTAAGGCGGGGTCGTGTTGCGCGCCGCAACGTGGTGAAATAAGGTTTGGGTTGGGGTGATAAGGGTGGCCGAGGTAATAAGGGTGGTCAGGGGCAATAAGGGTGGAAAGCGATCGAAATCGCTATTGAAAATTGATACATAAATCAATAATGTGAAATTGTGAAAGGAGGCAGCAGGAGAGTTTGCAACCTGTGGGGCACTGATTGCCCCTTTGTTTGACTACTTGTGCTTTACGTGATTGATTGGTTATTGTTAAATTGGTTGATCGTAGAAAGTTCTTTGTGTGAGAATTATTTGAAATGAGGAAAATGTGGAAACATGGTTGGCTGGCTTTATGTTTTTCGTTTTTCTACACCACCTAACTGTTGGGCTCATGCCCATGTTGTTCAGCCAAAGGCTCGATGGCCTAATCATATTCTCTTTTGGCTTCCATTTCTATTCGGAATTGGATTCGGTGTTTATTCCTATTTTGAGTGGGTTTTGGCTTTAAGAGAAAGCACCACTTATGATCTATAAATAGGACAACCTTGGAGAATTATTCTATGCTCATTGATACAAGTCTTTCAAAGTCTTAAGCACATAAGAGTGGTTTAGACAGAGCTTTCATTAAGAGAGAAGAGAAAAGAAAAGTATTTATTTTGCTGCAGATTTTTATTCCGACCAGCCAACTTCAAATCACATTTTTCAATTTGTTAACCATTGGATCGGGCTGAAATTTTGATTGAGTGTTCATAACATCTTGGTCTTAGATTGTGAAGATCATTGGAGGCTCGTACCATCAGATTTTGAGCCTCAAACAGCAGCTTCATTTTTGTGGATTATACTTTTTCTTCAATCGATTAGTTGTTGCTCTTGTTGCTATTGTTACTCCATGTTCGGCCCTTGTTGTGTAGCCAATTTGGAAAACTTTTGTAATCCTCTTATTGTTATAGTGGATCTTTTTGGATCTTTGTGATCCTGTGGTTTTTACCTTCAATTTGAAGGGTTTTCCATGTTAAAATTTGGTATTCTTTATCTTCTCTATTTTTGGGTTTTCCTTTTTTTCAACATAACAGTGGTATCAGAGCCTTGATTATTTATCAGGGTTGTTACGGAATAGTGGCGAATAAGAGCAAGATGGTATGTTTAAATGGGAGAAATTATAATGTTTGGAGAAGCAAGATGAAAGACTTTTTGATCGTGAAGAAGATGCATCTACCCGTTTTTTCAACTCATAAACCAGAGAGTATATCCGATGAAGATTTGGATTTCGAGCACCAACAAGTATGTGGATTTATACAACAATAGATTAAAGATAATTTTTGCATCCATATTATGGACGAGATACATGCGAGATCATTGTGGAAAAAGCTAGAGCTCTTTATGCTTCAAAAATCGGGAAAAACAAATTGTTTCTGCTAAAGCAATTGATGGACTTTAAATATAAGGAAGACAGCCCTATCCTTGATCACATAAATAATTTTCAAGGCGTCCTTCATCAACTATCTGGAACGGGGGTCAATTTTGATGTTGAGATACAAGGACTTTAGCTTTTTAATACCCTACCAGACTCTTGGAAAACTCTTCGTGTTTCTTTGATAAATTCAGCTTCTGGAGGTAAGGTGGCCATAGAATTGCCATGCTATGAACACTTAAATAAGAAAACAGCGGAAAAATAGGGTAAAAGATATGTAATTCGTGCCACTTGGCACATACATCCGTCAACACCATGAATAAAATACTACCAAGATCCGGAATCCCACGGTAACACGGACTAAAAGAGAATATACAACTGTGGCTCTACGTGTAAAGAGTGTCTAACAACGAAATGAAGGAAAAATTAACTAATGTCGCTAGGATGAATAGAAGAATACACTTCGAATCTGCGGACGTAGCATATCATACCTCGAGTCTCTTGAAGTGTTGCTAGATCACCTGTAGGGCGCCTGATCGGATGTACCTGGATCCGCACAACAAAAGTGTGCAAAAGAGTAGCATGAGTACACCACGGCGGTAATTAGTAAGTGCCAAGCCTAACCTCGATGGAGTAGTGACGAGAAAGGTCAGGACTCTACTGAGAAACAATAATATAATGATGATAATAAAAATAAACAGTTTAAATGATAATAATTCCCGAACTAACAACAATAAGACGATTGCTGCAAATGTCTACAATTAAACTAACAACAAATAGTCAACTCAATAATAACAAATCCAGGACCTGTGGGAATTGAACCCACAGTCCCATTCTCAGTACCTCTGGGTCTCCGGGAATCGAACCCGCAGCCCATGTCTCAATAATATCTCAATAGCTCAGGATCTCCGGGAATCGAACCCGTAGTCCACATTTCAATAAATCTCGGGATCTCGGGAATCGAACCCGTAGTCCACATTTCAATAAATCTCAGGATCTCGGGAATCGAACCCGTAGTCCACATTTCAATAAATCTCAGGATCTCGGGAATCGAACCCGTAGTCCCTACCAATATTACTCCGGGTCTCTGGGAATCGAACCCACAGCCCTGGGTCTCCGGGAATCGAACCCGCAGTCCACAAGCACAGCAAATAAAGGAATACACAGAGAGAATAAATTATGCTTAACTATAATTTCACCGAAAAATAGTGCCAATAATTATCAAAAATAAGGCAATTAGGCAACTAAACAGTTAGGTACTACCTAATCATGCTTTTCTAACTACTACCGGTAAAATATCAAATTAACAGCTAAAGACAGGAATATCATTCATCGAACATTTTAAATAAAGTATGTGTTCAACAACCAGCGCATGTACACGCCCGTCACCTCGCGTACAAGGCATTTAAATTATCACATAATATCCTAGGGGTGAAAATTCCCCCACACGAGGTTAGACAAGCCACTTACCTCGATTCCGGTACAAAACCGCTAAGTAATAACCCTCTTGCCACGAATGTCGGCCTCCACAAGTGTAGAATCTGATAAAAAAATCAATAGAATCACATCAAAATAGGCCAATTGGGCATTACCCAATCAAATTAACTCAAAATTCACCAAAACCCACAAGTTGCCAAAACCCGACTTTTGGTACGCTTATCGAAAAATCACGAAAATTATATATTCGGGTTCCTTATCTCAATACGAGTCTAGGCATATAAAATTTACCAAAATCGGACTCCATTTGCCCACTCAAATCAGAGATTTTCTAACATTTAGGCCTAGGGCTCAAACCCACCTTTAATCTTCCAATTTCGGTGAAATAATCACGGATTTCATGATAAACCAACGAATTAAGGTCAAGAAACTTACCCCCGATGATTTCCCGATGATATCCCAGCGTTTCCCCTTCAAAGTCCTCTCTTGGAGCTCAACAATGGCGTTTTTGATTTATGGGTCGCGGCTGAAATGTTTATGGACTTAAGTCACTGCCAGACATTTTTACTCTATGCGATCGCATGATCCCTGTTGCGATCGCATAGAACAAATTTTTGACCCTCGTCAAACTACTCTATGCGATCGCATAGTCCTCAATGCGATCGCAATGCTCACCAAAATATACCTATGCGATCGCATACCTTGCTCCGCGATCGCATTGAACAAAAAGCTGGGTCTGGGGCCCCCTTCTCTATACACTATGCGATCGTATAGGGCTATACGCGATCACAGAGCACAACCTTCCAATACTATGCGATCGCATAACCTTGCCCGTGATTGCTTAGAACAAATACTTGGCCTCTTAAAAACCTTCTATGCGATCGCATCAGCCTATTGCGATCGCATAGAGCATTCGTTTGCAGCACATACAAACAGTTAACAACATTTCCAAAATGCATGAAATAGCCCGATTGGACCCCCGGATTCATCCCGAGACAGGGGGTCCCAACGAAAACCACCAACCTATTCCAAAACATGATACGAACTTATTCTAATCATCAAAACACGTCTAACAACATCAAAACCCATAATTCACATCGAATTCAAGCCTAAATTTCTTAAAACTTTCCGAATTGCACATTCGATCTAAAACCTGACCAAACGACGTCCGAATGACCTGAAAATTTGCGGACGTATCCAAAATCACATAACGAAGCTACAGAAATTGTCGGAATTCCATTCCGACCCCGGATCAAAATCTCACCTATCGTTCGGATTCGCCAAAATTTCAACCTTCGGCATTTCAAGCCTAATTGAGCTACGGACCTCCAAAATACATTCCGAACGCGCTCCCAACCCCGAAATCACCTAACGGAGCTAATGGAACCATCGAATTTCCGTTCCGAGATCGTCTTAACACTGTTCCGGCTACGGACCATTTTCTAGCTTTAAAGCTCTCGTTTAGGGACTAAGTGTCCCAAAATGCTCCAAATTTCAGAACCGACTCTCCCGGCAACCCACAATAGCAGTCATCAACTATCTGGAACGGGGGTCAATTTTGATGTTGAGATACAAGGACTTTAGCTTTTTAATACCCTACCAGACTCTTGGAAAACTCTTCGTGTTTCTTTGATAAATTCAGCTTCTGGAGGTAAGGTGGCCATAGAATTGCCATGAGTGGTGTGTTGAATGAGAAAGTAAGGAGAAAGTCTTAGGATTCGTCCTCACAAGCAGATATCTTGATTAGAGTAGACCTGGGGAGAGATACAACAAGAGGCTAAAGGAATAGAGGTAAAAATAGAAGTAAGTCAAGGTCCAAATACTATAGTATTACATGAAACCACTATGGAAATAAAGGACATATCAAAAGGTTTTGCCACAAGTTGAATCAAGACACCAGAGAAGAAAGAAAGTTGAAAATAACGAGAATAATGTTGCTGCTATTTTTGAGATGAACTTCTTCTTGCATATGATGAAAATGTTCATCAATTTGTTATCCCATGAGACTAGTTGGATAGTAGATTCTGGAGCTACCTCACATGTCACACCAAGAAAAGATTTTTTCTCATCTTATACTATTGTTGTTTCTGGAGTGTTAAAGATGGGCAATGCCAGTGAAGTTAAGGTGTTTGGTATTGTCACAGTTTGTTTGAAAAATAATAACAGTTCAACGTTAGTTATTCAAGATGTCAAGCATGCTACAGACTTTCCTTTTAATTTGATCTTCATAGGAAGATTAGACGATGAATGTTACTATAATACCCTCTTTAATGGCCAATGGAAGCCCACTAAGGACTCGTTAGTAGTGGCTCGCAGATTTAAGTCAGGTTATTTATATATGACACAGGGCTCTATTCTCAATGACTCGATAAATATGGTGGAAAGTGATACTTTATCAGAATTGTAACATAGAAGATTGAGTCGTATGAGTGATATATAGGGGGATTACGTGTTTGGCTAAGAAAATTTTGCTTTCTGGATTGAAACGAGCAAATATGAAAATGTGTATATTTAGCTGGCAAATAGAAAAGGGTTTCCTTTAATAGTTATCTTCCTTCAAGAAAGCCTGATTTACTAGAGCTAGTACACTTTGATTTGTGCGGCCCTTTTAAAGTAAAGTCAAAAGGTGGTGCACTTTACTTTGTGACCTTCATTGATGATCATTCTCGTAAGCTCTAGGTGTATCCTTTGAAATATAAAGATCAAGCACTTGGCGTGTTTAAAAAATTTTAGACCTTAGTTGAGAAACAGATGGGGAAGAAATTAAAATGTATTCGCATAGACAATGGTGGTGAATATTGTGGTACCTTTGATAAATATTGCAAGAAACAAGGAATTCGTGATTAGAAAACTGCGCCCAAGATGCCTCAATTGAGCGGTTTGCCAGGGATGCTGAATAGAACTCTAGTTGAGAGAGTTAGACGCTTACTTTCAAAGGCTAAACTTCCAAATACATTTTGGGCGAAAGCACTTAACATTATTGTCTATGTTATCAATTTGTCTCCTGCTGTTGCTTTGGATGGTGATGTCCTAGACAGAGTTTGATTTGCTAAAGATGTTTCTTATGATACCTGAGAGTTTTCGGGTGTAAAGCTTGTGTACATATTCCTAAAGATGAGAGATCGAAACTGGATGTCAAAACTAAGCAGTGCATTTTTATCAGTAATGGTCAAGATGAGTTTGGGTATCGTTCCAGTTGACAATAAACTTATTAGAAGTCATGACGCAATATTCTTTGAAGACCAAACTATTGAAGATATTGACAAAGATGAAAAGATGTGATTCTCAGAGTAATGAGAGCTTAGTTGATATTGATCCAGTTTCAATTGCTAAGGCACCTATTGCACATGAAGGAATCCAAGACAATGATGGAGATAGCGATCAAGATCAAAATGATCATCATGGTATAGATATTATGGATGCTCCAGTTGATGAAGTTATGGTTGATCAGCAACAAATTCCTGCACATGTAACTACTTCGAATGCTCTTAAAACCTCTCTTAGAAGATCTACAAGGGAGAAGCAAAAATTCATGTGCTATCCTCTTGATGGGTATGTGCTTTTGACTGACATGGGAGAACCTGAGAATTATGATGAAGCCATGCAAGATAATCACAAAGATCATTGGATCGAAGCCATGGAAGATGAGATAAAGTCACTCTATGAGAATGGCACATATGGGTTAGTGAAATTTTTGAAAGGTAAGAGAGCTTTATCTAACAAATGGATATTCAAAACAAAGAAAGATAACCATACCTTTGCGACTAGATACAAGGCGAGGTTAGTTGTTAAAGGTTTTAGCCGGAAGAAGGGAGTTGACTTTGATAAAAATTTCTCCCCTGTTATGAAGATGTCTTCTATTCGTATGGTTCTAAGCTTAGTCGCAAGTCTAGATTTAGAGATTGAGCAGATGGATGTCAAGACCGCTTTTCTTCATGGTGATTTAGATGAGGAGATTAATATGGAGCAAACATAGGGTTTTGTAACTAAGGGAAACGAAAATTATGTCTGCCAATTGAAAAGAGCATGTATGGATTGAAACAAGCTCCAAGGCAAAGGTATTTGAAGTTTGAATCAGTCATAGAAGAACAAGGGTACAAGAAACTTCTTTAGACCACTGTGTAGACGTTCTCTGATGATGATTTTATTATTTATTGCTTTATGTGGATGACATGCTCATTGTTGACAAGAATAAATCCAGAATCGCAGTCCTTAAGAAGAAATTGAGCAAATCATTAGTGATGAAGGACTTGGGGTCAGCAAATAAAATCTTAGGCATTCAAATCCACAGACATAGAGACATAAATGAGTTATTTCTGTCCCAAAAGCAATACATTAAGAACGTAATCAAGAGGTTCAATATAACAATGCAAACGTGGAAGTGCACCTCTTGCTAAACACTTCAAATTGAGTATTAGTCAGAGTCCATCTCCAGATGAAAAGAAAAATGATATGTCTCGCTTTCCTGACTTTTCGGCCATTGGTAGCTTGATGTACGCTATGGTTTGCACTAGACCAGATATTGCACATGCCGTTGGTACTGTTAGTAGATTCCTTTCCAATCCTGAAAAAGAACATTAGGATGTTGTAAAATGGATATTAAGGTATTTGAAAGGTATTGTAGATTTGAAGTTGTACTTTGGCAATGGAAAGCCTGAACTTGTTTGTTACACAAATCTAATTTAGGAGGCAAACTTGATAATTCAAAATGGACTTCTAGTTATTTGATCACTTTTGCAGGAGGGGCTGTTTCTTGGCAATCTAGACTATAGAAGTGCATAGCTCTATTCACCGCAAAAGCCGAATATATTATTGTCACAGAAGGTGCCAAAGAAATATTATGGATGAAGGCTTTTATTAATGATCTTGGCTTTGAGCAGCAAGGGTACATCTTATTTTGTGATAATCAAAGGGCGTTATATGTCTCACCAAGCACTCCACTTTCCGTTCTAAGACCAAACATATAAGTAGAGAGTATCATTGGATAAGAATGACTGTGCAAGAGAAATTATTTGAGGTTGAGAAGATACATACTTGTGAAAATCCTTTGGATATGCTGAAAAGGTGGTGGTTGCAGATAAACATAAATTTTGCAGAAAAATTGGCAAGCATGAAGCCTGTCAATAGTTCCTTTACTTGAAGGCATATTTGGCCCCTTGGTTGGAGGGGAAGTTTGTTGGGCTAAACCCATGTTGTCCAGCCAAATGCCCAATGGCCTAATCCTATTCTCTTTTGATTTCCATTCCTATTCGGAATGGAATTCGATGTTAATTCTTATTTTGAATGGGTTTTGGCTTGAAGAGAAAGCACCACTCATGATCTATAAATAGGACAACCTTGAAAAATTATTCTATGCTTATTGATACAAGTATTTGAAAGACTTAAGCACATACGAGTGGTTTAGAGAGAGCTTTCATCAAGAGAGAAGAGAGAAGAGAGAAGAGAGAAGAAAAGTATTTATATTGGTCCATATTTTTATTATGGCCACCCAACATCAAATCACATTTTTGATTCGTTAACCATTGGATCGGGCTAAAATTTTGACTGAATATTCATAACATCTTGTCTTAGGTTTGAACAGTGAAGATTGGATTTGGTGGCTTGTAGCATCTGATTTCGAACCTCGAACAACAGCTTCATTTTTATGGATTATACTCTTTCTTCAATTGATTAGTTGTTGCTCTTGTTGCTATTGTTGCTCTGTGTTTGAACCTTGTTGTGTAGCCAATTTGGAGAACTTTTGTAACCCTCTTATTATTATAGTGGAGCTTTTTGGATCTTTGTGATCCCGTGGTTTATACCTTTGATTTGAAGGGTTTTTCACGTTAAAATTTTGTGTTCTTTATCTTCTTTGGGTTTGACTCTTCCTCAACATAACACCACCCACTCCCAACTACGTCCCCACCCCCCCCCCCCCCCACAAACACAAACACAAAAAGTTACCTTATTTTTCAGTTTTAGTTTTTTTGTTTATCGGTTTAAAGGTTCAAAATTTTACAAGTTCCAAAGTTATGAGTTCATAGGTTTATGTATTTGAAAGTTTACAGGTTTAAAAATCATAAAGTTTACGAGTTAGAAATTTCATAGTTTCGAAAGTTTATGTAAAATGTGGGTTCGTTTGAAAGTTTATGGCTTCATGTTTACTATATCAAGATTATTTATTAATACTCTTGATAAGTCATTTTCCTTAATTTACATATCAAACACCGGAAAATAAATGAGATTACTATTTATTTTCCAAAAATACATTTTCTTGAAAAAAAATTCCACGAAAAATATTTTTCATTATATCAAACACACCCCAAAAGATTAATAATTTTCCTAATACTCTATTCTCCCATAATATTAATCTCTAAATGGGTATCCATTAAAGTCATCGAATATAAAAGTAGCTTTTAAATTTCCTAAAATGGGAAAGGCCTAAGTTTAACAAATAAATTATGATTTAAGTCCTATGGACCGACTGTTTAACCAAAAAAATAGTATTTTGATCAAAACTAGAATTTGAGATGAAAATCGGGTTACTGATAATCAAGAGACCAAAATATAATAAGCTTTCTGAGAATAAGAATAAAAGTAATAAACAGTATTGTATTTCAGTAGAATGCCAATGATTTTCGTGTTCTTACAAATGATGGGACTTCTTTCTTTTATAGTTGATTCTAGGTAAAGGAATGTAACTTAAGCTTTAATGAGTCAATTATGAGAAATTAATGACATTAAATAAGCTGTTACACAATTATTTCTATTAAATACAAATTTTCTAATGTATTAGGTATTTCATACTGAATTTGGACTCATTTTTGTCTTCAGATCCATGTCTTTAATGCCCTTCAATCCGTTGGCTTTAAATAACTTGAATTGAATCGATTGTCGTGCATAAACTACTTCTCATGCTTGTTTAACTTCCTCTTCCCGTATTTGTCACCCTCTGTGCCTTTTCTCAATTGTTAGGCTTTGACCATTTGACCAATCTACGTGTCATGACACGTCACTTTTAATATAAATTCAACTTTTTCCCAATACAGATAGTCCCCCCCCCTCATCCCATTTATTTATCAGTTAAATAATTGGGAAGTGGATCTTCATAAAAAAGGAATTTTTGTCGTAATCAATGCGTATGCAATATTGATGTCTCGGTTGTCTTTTATATTTAATGTTCTGTCCATGTATCACTTTTTGATTGATTCTGCTATTTTGCACCCTTTTTCAAGGCTAGTATTCACGAAGTGATAGTTGCCTTTATTATAGGCTTTCCATCATTACTTTTCTAAGTTTGGCGGTTGCCTTTATATACATACTTAACATTTTCTTCCTTTGTCTTCTTCTTTATAAATCCTTAGCAAATATTTTCTTCCTCACTTTCTACTCTCTTTTTGACTCATCCCTGCTCAACAATGGCGTCTCCAAACCCTAACCCTAAAAGAGTTCCAATTCTAGACAAATTCCTTAATTCCCCTGTTAGACATAGAAGAGACAGATGGGGCAGGCTTCACACAGGGTTAGAATCTACTCGAGGCGATTCTTCTGGTTCTGCTTCTAGGAGTTCTACTCCAAAAACCCCTTCTTCAAAAGGTAAAGAAATTCATAATCGTTCTCGATAACCTTTAGTTGATGAAATCGTGCCTAGCGATTTATCTTTTGTTAGCGATAAACAATCTCTTCAAAAGCAAGTTGATGGTTTGGAAAAAATTGATACTTATCCTACTCTTGTGACCGAAGTTACAATCCATATTATCATAGGAGATTGTAATTGGAAAAATAGTCTTCGAATGTCAATTCCTTCCATAAATTAAAAAATTTCATCTTTTAGTAATGTGTACTCTTTTGTTTATACTTACCCCTTTAATTTGGGCTTTAAACCTCCAATTTACCCAATCATTCTCGATTTTTGCCACTTCTTTAATATTTGTTTGGCCCAAGTTAATACTATAGTATGGAGAGCGGTGGCTCGTTTGAGATACCTATCTACCAAAGCCAATGTTTATTTCACCTTTTCTCACCTTATCAATTTATACCACCCCAGTTTAATACTCCATGGGGTTTTTACATTAACTGCGAGAAGAAAAAAGGTTTTGGTAAGCACAGAAGATGACAATGACCGCGGAAGGTATGCTCGTTATGTTGTTGTACGTACGGTAGATTTTCTTGGTGAAACAAATATTCCCTTCACTAAGAAGTGGAATTTTACGCGTAAGTCTTTTCTCTTGCTTGACTGTATCTGTTTTTGAGAATCTTGGTTCTTTTTCTGACTTCGTATCTTTTTGGTTTTTTGTAGCAAGCATGGGAGATGTGGAACATATTCCCAACTTCCGTAGTTGGGTAGAATCAATTTTGAAAATTGCTCCTAAGGAGCAAAGAACTTGGAAATCAATTTCCGCTCTACATGGCTAGAAAGTTAAAACACACGGTATCTCCTGTTTTACACACTTTTCCTTTTTTCATATTAAGTACCTTTTCCTTAATGTTGATTATGTATCCTCTCTTTTTTTAGTATTTGGCAACAAAGGAATAGCAGCTGATGTAGCTACGGCTATTCACAAGTCTGGCAATGCTGCACTTGATTTGGATAAAGCTCGATACTTACTTCAGAATAGAAAAACCATAGGAGAAGGTTCTAGGAATGAAGAAGAGGAAGGTACCCCGTTAATAGCCAGGCCCAGAGTTAGGAGACGGGTCTGTATTGGTAAAAAGTTTAATTTATATTAAAAGTGACGTGGCATAACACGTGGATTGGTCAAAATGGTCAAAGCATAATTGATGAGGAAAAGGCACGGATGGTGACAGATGTGGGAAGAGGAAGTTAAAAAGGCATGAGAAGCAGTTAGACATGATGCTCGTATCTATTCAAATCATTTAAAGCTAACGGATTGAAAGGCATTAAAGACATGGACCTGAAGACAAAAAGGAGTCCAAATTCATTATTAAATATCTGATACATTAGAGAATCAATATTTAATAAGAGTGATTGTATAACGGCTTATTTAATGTCATTTGTTTCTCATAATTAACTCATTAAAGTTTAAGCATTCATTCCTTTACCTAGAATCAACTATAAAAGGGAGGAATTTCATCATTTGTATGACACGAAACATCACTAGCATTCTATTGAAATACAACATTATTTATTGCTTTATTTCTATTCTCAGAAAGCTTATTATATTTCGGTCTCTTGATTATCAGTAATCCGATTTTCATCTTAAATTCTTGTTTTGATCAAAATACAGTTTTTTGGTTAAATAAATTGGTTCCATTACCGGGAATCTGATAATCTATTTTTTCTTTACATTGTACTAAATTGTTACCATCATGGCAAATAACACCAACAACAACAACAATGCTGATGAAACTCAAATCCACCAAAATGAAGGGGATTTGCACAATGTTAACATAGTTCTTTCCCCTCAAACTTCTCCACGTCAATCTCGTAAAGGTACTGCTGCACCCGCATCACATACTCATAAACAAGAACAATCAGAACATGCTGATGGACCAGAGGAATCCCTACAAAGAATAATTGATGCACGAGTTAGCCAAGCCCTTTAAGCGCTAGTTAACTGATTACATGTTGCACAATTCACACATTCGCCTAATAATAACACACTGGAGAATCCTCGATCTGGCCTTGTTAATTCAAATGAAGAGATCCCCAATGAACCTTGATTCACGTCCAAACAACGGTCGTAGTCAATATAACCTGGTCAAATAAGTCCAGAATCGATCCCACAGGGAATTAACCTACACTCACACCTCCCTTTTTACTACCCTTTTTTACCGATCCTTTTGAAAAAAGGTACGTTGGGTATACCTCAATGTTCAAATACCCGAGAAGGATATAATAATAGAGAGGAAGGAGTTTTTCCAAATAAAGAACAATCGGTTCGAGATTTTATTTACAGTTTCAGAGTCGCCACTTGGGAAAATAATGGTATCCCAAGTCACCGATTAATCCCGAATCCGAGGAAATTGACTCTGTTTCTATCAGTCTGCGTAATGAGAAATCCGGATAAGGAATTCTGTTAACCCGGGAGAAGGTGTTAGGCACTCCCGTATTCCGTGGTTTTAGCACGGTCGCTCAACTGTCATTCTTGGTTTTATATGATTTATTACATGATTTTTAACAATAGGTATGTGTTTCCAAGTTTAATATTTTAAGAATTGCGATGTAGCGAAAACGCATTTCGAGTCACACCGCAACCAGTACGCCTGTGACTTTTAATACATTTCGTCTTCGCCGGGATTTAGGATTTGAGTCGCACCAAGTGCACACTCGTGATAGGGAAAGTATATTCATTAAATCGTGCCTAAATAGTGCCTAACGGCTTAAAATTTTTTGGGAGAGGTTATGGAATTCGCTATTAACCTTCCCGAATCTATTATATATTCTTATTAATTACATGAAAGGGGACCCCACTGTTTTATTATTGTGTGAGGCTCTTCCCAATTTAATTTTATAGTCCAATCCTAATATGTATATATGTTTTTCTATTTTTTGTTTTTCCCTTAGTCATTTTATAATCAACTATAATTTCAGAATTGAGTCCAGGCCATTGTTGTGTCATTGTTATTGGGCCCGGACTTCCGGATCTATACTTAATGGATTATCACATCTATCTGGGTCTTAGTAACCCAGACTGGCTTTGGGCTTTTGTTCAGTAGCCCATTTAGTCTCCGAACATAGTCCAGGCCTTCGTTACATATTAGGCCCAGACCAAAATACGAAGCAATAGTGATAAAATAAAAATGAGGACTCATAATAAAGTAAGCAACTCGGAAAGAACAAAAGAGAATTGAATCCAAAACTATATTATTTATTGATAGATAATTTCTACAAAAACTAACAATATTAAATAAAGTCTAATATACAGAAGACTTAATTGACAGAACTACTTACTTTGTTCTCACATGCCAATTCATATCACTAATCTGAATTTTATAATAACTAATTAACAGGAGACTATTTTAAACATGTGAATTAGAACTAAACTAACGATTCAGTCATTTATATCTAACATTCAGCTACCTAGGCTAAATGGGCTTACTCGCAGACATGTAATTACAATTCGTCATTGAGTCTGATTATGTGTTATCAAGGAAATCAGTATCAATTAAGTTGTAACTTCGTTTTATTGTTACTGTTTATGAACCTGTTTGGATCTAAGTGTCGAATACCCAAATTAGATTATCTATATAAAACTAATTAACATTATGGCTGTGAGTCCGTATGTTATAGATCCGTGTCAATACTAATTAACCCTGTTTTA
>JASVEL010006412.1:0-59107 GCA_032618575.1 Nicotiana noctiflora
GTTTAAAATTTGGTAATTACCCGACCTGTGCACAATTTAACTACACTTTATGTACCAAACTATAAATAACGGAAAATTGAAGATATTATCCCCATTAATTCGCGCGCGATTGTAGGCATAGAATAAGAAGGAAGATTCTGTGCATTTAATTCAAAATTGTGAAAAGGAAAACGAATTTGTAGCTCCGAAAAAGCTCCTTCTTCAACTGAACAGAAAATATCTTCTCGCTTCTATTCCCAAAAACGCAGAATTTTCAGAAATTTAAATTGTAGAAATACAATTTTCTTCTACAAACTATTCTTCTCAATCTCTGTTCTCCAATTGTATATATACAACTGAACGACAGTTGTGATCTCATAACTATTGAGTTTTGAAAGTGTTTTTTTCGGTTAACAACTCAAAATCATGGAAAAAGTTACAATTATGCTGAAATCGAATGGTAATTGGGATAAATATCGAAGATATATAGATTTTGTAGTTGACGCAATTGTGGTAGATGATAATTCAAGCTACGGAAATCTCGTTTCTACAATTGCTGAACAATTGTCGATTGATACATCTGAGAAAATTGTAGAAATCAAATACATTGTGGATGAGAATTGTCCTCCAATGGAAATTAGGAATGATATGGGTGTTTCTGTGTATATGGAAACGAAGAAGGATAATAGGAACTTAAGTTCATATCCGTTATGTATAAGTGTTAGAGATTTCAATATGGAATTGGCAATCACAAATGAAAGCATCCGTACAGGTATGGTTGATCCGAAATTGCAGACTGTTATGGAGTTATCGACTAACTACATTTACACTACATAAAACTACATATTAACTACAAATATTAATATACAGCATATTTACTGTATTTTTGAATTTATATTCTTCAGGTTCTTCAGGATCACTAAGGTTACTTGATATTCCGTCGTCACCAACAATAGAGGAATATCAAAGTGAAATAATAACTGAATCTAAGCAATTATGTATTGAAGAAGGACAAGTGTATCGGGACAAGCAAACAATAGCTGCTGCAATGAAGAATTATTCAGTGCAGCACAAGTTCCAGTTCAGAGTAAAAAGATCTAGTCATAGAAGGTATGTAGTTAAATTGTATAATATTTGAAGTTAATTGTAGTTTTGACAAAATTTCTGAATCCGGTGGATTGTTGAATTCTATTTCTAGTTATGCTTTTTGTATCACTGTATTTGTAGTTATTTGAATTTAATTATAGTTTAACTACAATTTTTTTTATAGCTACTGGCTTATATGTGTAGCTGAAAGCTGCAAATGGCATTTCAAGGCCACATCAATTAACGATTCTGAAATGTTCAAGATAAGAAGTTTCAGTAGACAACACACTTGCTGTATAATGGATGAAACATTTATACAGCGCAAACGTACTGCATCAGTGGTTGGTAGCATGGTTGTTCCGAAATATTGTGATCCTAAAACTGTCTACACACCAAAGGACATACAACAGGACATGTTATCTGAACATGGACTAAACTTAAGCTACATGCAAGCATGGAGAGCAAAGGAAAAAGCATTATATTTTTTGAGAGGAAATCCGTGTGACTCCTACAACAAATTACCAAAATATTTTTATATTCTTGAGAAGATCTATCCTGGTTCGGTTGTTAAACTAAAGAAGGCAGCGGATGATTGCTTCTTATACGCATTTGTTGCTCTTTCAACATCAATCAATGGTTGGAAACATTGTAGGCCAGTTGTTGTCGTTGATGGAACATTTTTAAAGTCAGCATACAGGGGGATTATGCTGACAGCCAGCACAATGGATGCAGCAGGTGAGTAAAATACATACTGTGTGGTTATTTTTTCATTATTGTAGTTAAGTTGTAGCTAAATTGTAGTTGTATGTAGTTATATTAAAAAAATAACGAATTTGTACAATTGTAGTTGCTATTTAATTTTATATTCGGACTACAAAATGTAGGCACTATTTTTCCCTTGGCATATGCTGTCGTTAAATTCTGAAAATGACGCTTCTTGGAAGTGGTTCTTTGAGAAATTCAAGGAGGCATATGGAGAAAGACCTTCAATGTGTGTTGTTTCAGATAGGCATGAGAGTATATTGAAGGCAACATCAGTTGTTTATCCGAGAATGGCACACTACTCTTGTATGTGGCATATATGGACAAATGTAAGATCAAAATTCAAAAAGGGACATCTACAACTGCATGAATTGTACTTTGCTGCAGCCCGCTCATACACTCTGGATGAATTCAATGAAAGGATGATGAAGATTGAAGAGGTAGACCCGCGTGTAAAGTCTTACCTATATGATATTGGCTATCATAGATGGTCAAGAGTACATGCAACGGTAAATAGAACTTTTACTATGACGTCAAACATTGCCGAGTCATTGAATGTTGTTACGAAAGAAGCAAGAGAGCTGCCAATTTATGACCTATTTGAGTATATGAGAACTCTTATTGAACGTTGGACAAAAGAAAAGTTGTTGAAGGCAAAGGCTACTTTTACATTCCTTGGTCAAAAATTCCACAAAGAGTTGGATGATAACAACACGTCATCGCAGAAACTACGGGTAACATATTCTTGATTTCTGCTGGAGGAAAAAAAAAGTGATGCAAAATCTGGTTTAAATTGTAGTTAAATTGTAGTATATTTGTAGCTAATTGTAGTTATTTGTATATAATCCATTTAAGTATTTGATGTATCAGTTTTTCTGTTTGTTTTTGTACTGTAGGTGAGAGCTTCAACTGATTATATACATACGGTGTTAGATGGTGCGAAGCGGTACATTGTGTGTCTACAAAACAAGAAATGTAGTTGTGGACAATTCCAACTTGATGAACTACCTTGTGCACATGCTCTAGCAGCATTAAGGCATAGGAATGAAACACCTGAAAATTATTGCTCTCCGTATTACACAAGGGAGAACCTTCTTCTTACATATGAAATGCCAGTAAATCCTCTTCCCGATGAAGCCAAATGGGATGTTCCACAACATATTTTGGATGAGGTAGTAAAGCCACCAGCGGGAGATAAAAGGCAGCCAGGGAGACCTCAGAAGGAAAGATATAAAACATTTGATGAAATAAAGTCAAAGAAGTACAAGGTTTCATGCGGCAATTGTGGAGTCGAAGGGCATAACAAAAGAACTTGCAAGAATGCACCAAAAAAGAAATGATTGTTATGTAGTGATAATTGTTATTCAATTTAAGTCTTGTAGCGTAAATAAGATTTTTCAGATATAACTGAAAACCTGTATTGAATTTGAGGATGAAAGTTTATTTGAATCACTTTAACTGTGTGGCTCTACAATTTCATGTTGTTTGAATGCGAAGAATAGTGATTGTACTTTATGACTTAAATAAATGAATGACTCAATGTCAACTGTTTCCTTATTGTGGTTAAAGTATAGTATACGTGTGGTGTACCTGTTGGCGTATAATATAAGTTTTAGTAAATTGTACAAGAAATGTAGTTAAATGTAGTTTAATTGTAGTTCTATTTAATATTAACTGACAGTTTACATTTATAGTTGTAGTTAAATGTAGTTCAATTGTATATCTAATTGTAACAACTGACATTTATAGAAATATGATAGAACTCGACTACGCGAGTATAATATCTGGTAGATAACAATCATCTTTTACAAAAACTAAGAAACATAATTCCTACATTTTTTAACAACTACCAAACTACAGAGACACATCTAAGAAAAAAAGAAATCATCTCTTCTTTCGTTGAACTTTAGTCCTCTCGTTTTTTGCCGGTGCACCCTTCCTTCTAGCAAGTCTGCCTGTAACCTCACTCTCGCTAATTGATCCATCTTCTATCTTCTTTGTGGCGTAATCCCATAGTAGAGCTCCATAGCGAATACGATATGGGACAATATCACTCAAATCTTCCTTTGGGATGTAAAAGTCACCACAGCTAACATATTCAGCAAAAGAAGCAACATATACACCACAATCCCTGCATTAAATGATCATTTGTCAGTATATATCAAACTACAAAAACAATAGGATAAACAATATAGAAAGGGAGAATAGTTTATTTACAGTGAGCCTTCTTTTTGTTGTGGAATCTCCGCAACCAGCCATTGAATGTCAAGAGGGTCGGTAACCGCTTTTTCAATGTATGACTTTGAATTCTTGAAGTCAATATCATTGCGTTTACCATAAAAACCAGTGCATGACAAATATAGAGGAATGATTCTTGCAAACTTGTCAACCATTGTTTGAACAGATTGGTTACGCTTTGCTCTTACCAATGAATCATAAACATAAAGTTGCCTATCCTTTATGTCAAAGACTAGCAACAACCAATGAAAGTTATCAACAATATTAACAGGCATGAGCACATAATCAATAACATCCCATGGAACATTTGCAAGAATCCTGTATCCCAGTATATATTCAGCAATGTCATCCTCAGGGTTTAATCACAGAATTCCTTATATCCGGCGGAGAACTAGTGAACTTCTCGTATATTGCTTCAATCTTTGTCTTGAACAAGCAATCAGTTGTTGTAAACCTTGTCTTGATGTTAGGGCCATATTTTCCCTTCTTTCTCAGATAATACATAATAACATCAATGTGTTGCACAAATAAAATTGCAGTATACAGTAAACAACATTATTAACTACAAATATCTACAAACAACTACATACTAACTACAAATTAGACTTATCCAAAAAAAAATGTCGCATGTTCTGTAACTTTTCCCCAACAACAAATAAATTACACTTAAAACAAATGCATCAACTAGTACAATTTAGTGCAAGTTATAATGAACAAATGTGAAGAAATACTACAACCAAAGAATATCAACTACAAAAAACTACATATGAACTACAGCTGCACACATACTATGAATAAAAACAGGAATGGAAGTTTAAAAACTATATACTTACAGTGCTATTGATTACTTGTCCAGGGTGAGCTAGTTGATAGAACCATTCTTTCTTGTCAATCTTTTCACAACCCAAATCCAACTGAGGATTTATTTGGTTATCCTTCCGTGAGTAGAAATCTTTCCTCCTATAATAACAAAAAGATTGAATCAAATATAACATTTAGCAAAATTAATTTAACCTTTAATTTGTAAAAAAGAATTGATAAAAGGTATAAATTAAAGAAAATATACCTCCTATTTCCTTTGTCATTGCGACTGTATAACCAAGTTGTGAACCTGTCTATCAATTCAGGATCTACATCTTCACCTATGACTGTAGTGAAAGGGTGCTTCAAGTTAAAAATTTTAGGCCCAGCAGATGTGCTTCCTTCAGTACTGTACAATGGTGTGAATGGTGATCGAGCATGTTTTCCCGGCAACTTTGTTCTAACAGGATGAAGAGGGGTTACTTCAACTTGTATTGGATCCTCAAAAATCACCAATTGTGATAAGTTGTCTGGAAGCTCGAAATCATCCAATGTAACAGCTTTGTTTTGTATGGGTTCATGTACAACTTCTTTTTCATCAATTCCTCCCTGAGAAACTTCCTTCATTGTTACACCATGTATTGGGGACTGTGGTTGATCAACCACTGCTGGCACTACCCCTATAATATGGAATGAACAATTGTAGGTACAATGAATTTAAGTGTAGTTATTTGTAGGTTATATATAAATTTGGTAAAAAAGTAATAAATGTTACTATACCTGGTGTATAGGCATCAGCAACTTTTTGAAAATCATGATATAAGTCAACTTGAGGTTGTCCAGGTTGTTTAACAGTGGGGTCTACAAAATATAATTATAAAGTAATTAGTAACTCATACAATTTGAAGATAGGTTTGAATGAGTAATGTAGTTACCTATTTTACTTGTGGTTGCAGGACTTGCTTTTATTTTCTCACCAGAATTAATACCAAATTGCTGGTGTTTGACAAAGAGATTTTGTTCATTAGGTTTGGTGGAACTCCCTGCAAACTACAATTTTGATGTATATTTTAGAAAGAAATTGAGTGATATGTCAAATATAGATTTGTACTAAATTTGGTATGAAAAATCGAACCTTTGAATCATCAAACTCAAACCTCTTGTTAATGGCAGACATAACATTCTTTATAGATTGATCTATGAACTGTCGAATGGAAGAGAGTTCAGCAACAACATCCTTCTTTATAGAATCTAACTTCTTATCAACCTTCAAAAACACATATGAATAATGAGGTTGTAATATTAATATATACTCTACAATTAAAATACACATTAGCTACATAATAAATAAACTGTATTAAAATTGTAGTCACAAGTGTAGTTATTTGTATTTTTGTAAAAAACCTGCACAATTTTCTTTTCTAGATTGTTGATCTTGATGTTCACTGATTCCATTGACTTATTTGAAGAAAATTCTTTTGGTTCAGCTGTTGGAGAAGCATCAACTTGCACATTGGATGGTTCAGCAAATTCTTCATTTGCATATTGAATCTTTTCCGGAAGATTAAGAATTGCCAGCTCTTCTCCAGATTCAACAAGGTTTGAGAACTGAAAGTAAAAATGTAAGTTAATTGTATATAATATAAGTTTAATTATAAAATAATTAAACAATGCCAGAAAAAATACCTTCAGCCACTCAGGCTTTATCATCTTCTCCTCAAATGCTGTCAACCATATCATACCTTTGTTTGTTGACCATCTTAGAATCCTAGGAATAGACTCAGAACACCGTGTAGCAATTTCGGTGTTGACAGACGAGCAACACTCATATAGCCATATTTGTAAGGCTAACGAGCATCCTCGTACAAGATACGAATGTACATTTGGACTAAGCCTATGCCTAACAGAACCAATAAGCTGCCTGAATGATTTCGTACCCCAAGGGTACGAATCAAAATTTCCAGATTCAACTAAAAAGAAAGTAAACTTGTCTATAACTGCTACATTGTCCTTGTCCGAAGGACAAACAAAAAATTCCAGAATATACAGAACACACAATTGCACAGCATCAACATCATTTTCCCAAGCTTTGTTGATAACAACATTCTTTAACTGCCATTTTTCTACTCTCTCTTTACCAGCAAAATACGTGTTCATCAAATTACTAACATATTGTGGATTATAACCATAATCTAAGAAGTTATTGACACAATTGAGGCCAGTTATTAAACCAAAAACTCTCAACGAAAAAATCAACTTTTCTCCCTTTAAAAGTACAGACAAATATTCATCGGTAGAATTTTTTAGCTCATACTTCATTAGGAGATGAAGTGATTGATTTTGCATCACAACAGGTGGAAGACCTAACAAGTACCCAAAACAGGTTTTTTTAAAAGCTCGTAAAGCATTGGCGGATAGCAAAGCCTTAATTTGGCTTGGTATGCTAGGCTCACACAAAGTGTGGAACCTAAGAATACCATAATCCACATTCTGCGGAGCAGCAAAGATGCTATTCTGAAAACAACATGAAAAAAACTGGATTGAGTATAGTTAACTACAATTAAATACAATAACACTACAAATTAACTACATAATAACTGGACAACTACAACACACAATGATATTATAACTACAATTTAAATACAAAAACTACAAATTAACTACATAATAACTGGACAAGTACAGAACACAATGATATTATAACTAAAAATTAACTACAAAAACTACAAATTAATTACAAAATACCCTGTTCCAAAACTACATATCTACCACACAATAACTAAAAAATAACTACAAATATATTAATGATTTGTATAAAAAATACAGAATATCGACAATTAAACCTTAAAATTGAGACAAATTAAATACAAAAACACTATTCATAACTACAAAATCCATCACAATATAACTAAAATATAACTACATATGTACTAATATTTCATATAAAAACTACATAATAACAACAATTAAATCTCAAACTTTAGACAAATTAACTACATAATCACTGTTTGTAACTACAAATTTACACAATATAACTACAAATTAACAACACAAATATTAATAATTCATATAAAAACACAGAATAACGACAATTTAAACTCAAAATTGAGACAAATTAAAAATTTTACATAACTACACGGCAAAATAAAATAAAAATACCTTTTGTGAAAAATCATGAGGGATGCCTTTTTTTGCTTTTTTTGAATGTTTCCTTTTTGGTTTTTTAGAAGAAGATGGAGATAACTTCGATTTTTTGACAGGTTTAAGCTTTGGTGAATCCTCGACAAAATCATCGTCAAATTCCAACTGTTTTCCCTTGCGCTTGCGCTGTTGTTGATCAACATCACTAGCATTTCTATCTTGTAAATGCTTAGAGCGCATTTCAGCCCTTATTTGTCTGGGTGAAGGAATAGGTTTCGATTTTCCAGTTGCATGTGTATTCTGTTGCTTTTTGGCAGAAGATTTAGGTGTTAAAACACCTAAATCGAAAGAAGGAACATCAGTTAAAACCTCTTTTGTAGGTTTTTTTTTAGGTGTATTTTGATTCTTCATGATTTTGTTGAAAGATGAACTAGAAAAAAAATGGAGTGGAAGTTAATGGAGAATGAGGAAGATGTGTTCTGCTATACGGAAAAGGTGGAGAAGAACTGTAAAACACAAAAAAACGTGAGGGAACAAATGTACTGGGTGAAATCGTGGGGTGGGGGGTGGGGGTGAGGTACGAAAATTTTAAAAATTGGAAGAGAGATAAGCGGGTAGGTAAATATTGGAAGATATTATCCCTAAATACACTCCTACAATAAATGGTAACTTAATTAATGCCTTAAATTGAATTATGGTACATAAATTGAAACTTGGTATGCTTAAATGTAATAAACACAAACCTTAAACATGGTTGGTAATAAGGTTTGCTATATAGTATACACATGTAAAAATTCCTTGAAGATTTATATGGCCGATTCGTGTTTGTTTGGAGTTGTTTGATATTTAATGGACAAATGATGTTTTAATTCTTTGAGTTGCGTCAAAGTTGTACATATTAAGTACGCCCGTATCTTTTTTTGCGAAGAATTAACTTAAACAACCGTTCATTTAATTATTTAAATTAAAAATAATTGGCTAATATGTAATATGTATACAATCATATACTATAATTTGTGTATACTGACAAAAAAATCAAAAAAGTTAATTTGGGCGGCTATTTATGTAAATATCGCGCTGTTTTTCTTTTTTGGCTATTCTCAGCTGCTCAGGCCGTGCTTAGTATGTGTACTTTCCCATTATGTTGAGCAAGAATCACAACTTTATCTTATTTCAACATGTTTGACTTCTTAAATCAAAGTTTTAGGAGGAAAAAATGAAAAGCACAATTCCTTTTCTTAGACTTTTCATATATATATTCTGCGTTTGTCTTTGCTTTACAGCTTTCCTTTTTCTCAGCTTTCTAAACGTGTTATGGTTGTATCATCATTTCCCTGGTCAAGCATCTCACACAATAGAATGACAACATTTTCACACCACCTTGATTCAAGATAAAATTTCCACTTTCTCCTCCCATTTATGTTTATCCATTTCCCATCAATCAAATCTTGTATTGTATTGTTCTTGATGTCTCCGAGGTGGATGTAAGATTTAGACTTCATGAATTTAAGATATTGCCTAATCGAGTGTCTAAGTTATTAAATTCATATATATATATATATATATATATATATATATATATATATATATATATATATATATATATATATATATATAATAAATTTGACAACACATACTATATTTGAGCACAACAAATGATTCGGCAAACTCATAGCTTTTATTAATAATTAGATTAATTACACAATTAACTTCTTTTCCAAAGAGAAAAAAAACAGAAAAGACAAAATCCTAATTCTTTCGAGCCACGCTTCTGTGACGACCCAAAGGGTCATCACCTGTTTTCCTCATCTGTTCCGCGCTTCCGAGGCCTTGAAAACCTCATTTTATATTGCCTCGATTTACGTGCGTAGTCCGGGCATGTAGCCGGAAAATATTTGTGTTAGAATATGTGAATTCTATGGAAAATTTGATGAAATTTGATATTAATATTGATATAGTTGACTTCGGTCAACATTTTCGGTAAACAGACCTGAACCCGAGATCGGACGGTCCCGGAAGGTCCGTAGGAAAATATGGGACTCGGGCATGCGTCCGGAGTCGAATTCTGAGGCCTAGAGCCCAAGATATCAATTTTTATATTAAATTATTTTTGCTGAAATTATTAAATAAAAATTGATTAAAAGACCATAGTATCGGGCTCGTATTTTGGTTCCGACGCCCGGTACAAGTCTTAAATATTATTTAAGTACTTCCTGCAAAGTTTGACGACATTTGAACATCGTTTGATGTATTTTGAACCATAAGTTCCAAATTTGAAAGTTTACGAAGTTAAAGGAAGAAAATCATGAATTTGAGGCTTGATTCTATGAAAACGATGTTATATTGGCGATTTGATCGCGCGAGCAAAATCGTAGTATGTTTTTGAGGTTGTGTGCATGTTTGGTTTGGAGCCCAAAGGCTCGGCTAAAGATTTGATAGGCCGTTGGAGCAGATTTTGAGAAATAACACAGTTGGTATTTTTCCCAAGCTGATATCTTCGCAACTGCGAAGAAATTCTCGCAATTGCGAAAGGTCCCAGAAATAGCCCACGTTCGCAAAAGCGAACAATACTTCGCAAATGCGAAGAGGCCCAAGAAAGGCCTTGGTTCGCAAATGCGAACCAGACCTCGCAATTGCGAGGCTGCCCAGGAAATCTTTAACTTCGCAAATGCGAATGAAATATCGCAAATGCGATTATGACAGGGATCGCCCAGGTTCGCAAATGCGAAAAGATTCTCGCAAATGCAAGGGCCACCGTTAGAACCTGCTAAGTTCGTAATTGCGAACAAATGTTCACAATTCCCATATCTGCAGCTGTGCAATCTGATACTTAAACGAATTTTAAACCCTTTTTCACCATTCTTTCAAAACCCAACACACCACACACGATTCTCCAAGAGCAATATCACTCCAAATCACTTGTAAGTCACTTTTTACTTAATTCTTTCAATTCCTAACATCATTAAAGGTGTTTTCCAAGAGAAATCAAAGGTTTTCATGGATGAAATTGTTGTTTTTGGGTAAAACCTTGATTTTTCATGAATTAGGCAATTGGACCTCGATTTGAGGTCCGATTTCGAAACAAATCATATAATTGAACTCGTGAGGGAATGGGTAACCGAATTTTGGTTCGAACCCGAGTTTCGACTACGTGGGACCGACGACGTTTTGGGAAATTTTGTGTTAAACTTTGAGAAAACCATTTTTATGCATCAAAACCAATTTACATAGTATTTATTTAAGTAATTGAACCAATTGTGATTAGATTCGAGCGAGTTGAAGGGTGAAACTCGAGGTAAAGCGATAGTTGAAGGTTAATTGGACTTCAAGGATTGAGGTAAGTGTTTGATCTATCCTAGCTTGAGGGAATATGATTGAATGTGCTAATTGTTATGTGATCTAGTGCGGTGTATAGGCTGTGTTGACGAGCATCTATACACTGGCATCTAGCATGACCGTGAGTCGTTTGTTGACATGTATTGTGAAGTTGATTATTGTTTCCCTTGTCGAGACTTTATTTTGAAGTTGATTATTGTTTCCCTTGCCGGGACTTTATTGTGAAGTTGATTATTGTTTCCCTTGCCGGGACTTATTGTTAAGTTGATTATTGTTTCCCTTGCCGGGACTTTACTATGATGATTATTTTTCCCTTGTCGGGACGGTTCATATTATTTGTTTCATTCTTTTGCCCTTAACTGTGATTGTTATTTGGGTGAGGAAGAGTGATAATGCACGAAGGGTGATGTCGTGCCTTGTTATACTGATTATGCACGAAGGATCATGTCGTGCCTTGTTTTACTGATTATGCACGAAGGATCACGCCTTGCCTTGTTTTATTGATTATGCACGAAGGATCATGTCGTGCCTTGTTTTACTGATTATGCACGAAGGATCATGCCATGCCTCTTTTTACTGATTATGCACGAAGGAACATTCCGTGCCGTTGTTATTTTAACCATGCACGAAGGATCATGCCGTGCCATGGATGTGAGGATGAGAGTAAAAACACGTAGGGTAATGACATGCACTTTTATTTGATTATTTGGTGAGGATGAGAGTAACAGCACGAAAGAGTGATGCCGTGCAACCATTTAAATTTCTTGTTTTGGTGATAGCTGTTTTTACTACACTCTGATTCTCTTTACTGATTTATTATATGTTGTTGATTGTGTTCCCCCAGTATGATACCCCTTTTGTTAGTTGTATTATTCGATAATCCTGTTATTTTGTGGTATATACATATATTGAACTGCACAGGTTTATGTGAATGCCTGGTCCTAGGCTTGTCACTACTTCGCCGGGATAGGCCAGGCACTTACCAACACATGGGGTCGGATTGTGCTGATACTGCACTTCTGTGCCTTTTTGCACAGGTCCAGGTTTCGAGCAAAAGCAGCAGCAGTAGAGTACTTGTGGGATTTTCTGTGCTTCCGAGACCGAGGTAGCTTGTAGGTGTCGCATGCCCGGTGTCTACACTATTTATTTTTGTTAGTGATGTGGTCTCATTGTTCCGACGGTTGTTCATTATTTTCTTTCAGACCATTATGTGTAGTTATTCCTTAGTAGTTCGTGAGTTGGTGACTCCACGTCTTGGGTAGAGGATTTATGTCAGTTGCTTTGCATTATTATTATTTATCTCATAATTTGAAAGACTTACCGCATTTAATAATTTGAGTAGTTATTCTTTCTATTAAATCTGAGAACAAAAATGATGGTATGAACAGGAAAGTGTTGAATGAATTGGCTTGCCTAGCTACCACGAGTAGGCGCCATCACGATCCCGATGGTGGGGGAAATCCGGGTCGTGGCAAGTTGGTATCAGAGCTCTAGGTTACATAGGTCTCTCCACTCACGAACAAGCTTAATGGAATTTGAGGTGTAGGTACGGAGACGTCTGTACTTGTCCTCCAAAGTCTACTGAGTTAGGAAAAAGTCTCTTATTTGTTCCTTCTTGTCATGCGATTTGTTCCTCAAATACTGATTGAATTTCTACTCTGTCCTTTTGCAGATGGTGAGGACACGCGCTTCTTTATCCACTGATCAGCAGCCTGAGCCCCATGCAGCTCCCGCGAGGGGCAGGGGCCGAGGCCGTGTCGGAGGCCATGGTAGGGGTAGAGCTCAGCCCCAGGCAGCGATTCCAGAGGTGGAGCCTCATGTTGAGATTGGTGAGGAGGTTCCAGCCCCAGCAGCTCCAGTGGGCTCAGATCAGGTCCCAGAGGAGGTCTTATTTACCGCGGATCTTCGTGAGGCTCTGGTCAGAATAGCGAGTTTTATGGACAGTGTTGCTAGAGCATGCTTATTACCAGTTGCACCAGCCACTTTCAGGCTGGAGGAGGGGTCCAGACTCCTGTTGCACGTACTCCGGAGCCAGTAGCTCCCCGGCCTCAGGCAGCAGTAGTTCAGCCAGTAGTGGCCACTCAATCAGGCACCACAGTTCAGGCCGGAGATGGAGTGGCCATGACTTCTAATACTTTATGGAGACTTGATCGGTTCTCCAAGTTGTTTACCACTACTTTCAGCGGTGCCACATCAGAGGATCCCCAGGACTTCTTATTCAGTTGCCATGAGATTCTTAAGACTATGGGAATAGTGGAATCCAATGGAGTTGATTTCTACACATTCAGGCTTTTAGGATCCTCCAAGACTTGGTGGAGAAATTTCTGTTTGACTCGACCAGCAGGGTCCCGGCTTTAACATAGGACCAGTTTGCGGAGTTATTTCTGGAGAAGTTTCTCCCTGTTACCCAACGGGAGACACTTCGGAGGTAGTTTGAGCGCCTCCAGCAGGGTTCTATGACTGTTACCCAATATGAGACGAGGTTTGTTGATCTAGCACATCATGCGATTGTGATACTCCCCACAGATCGGGAGAGGGTCCGCATGTTTATAGATGGGCTAAATCAGCCGATTCGACTTCAGATGGCTATGCGAGTTGGGAGTGACATATCTTTTCAGGAGGAATCTAATGCAGCTCGTAGGGTTGAGATGGCTCTTGCTCGGGGAGGTGGTTATCCTTAAGACAAGAGGCCTCGTCATTCCGGTAGATTTAGTGGTACTTTTTCTGGAGGCAGGGATTCTTATGATAGGGGCCAGTCTTCCAGGCCTTTTCAGTCAGCCCACCAAGCTTCACAGGGTGATCCAGCTGATCGTGGGGTTCGTGAGCAGTATTCAGATCAGCCTCCCAGCAGTGCTCAGCCTCTTTAGAGTGTTCGTGGGGGCCATCAGGTCGTCAGGGCCAACAGTCCCATCAGCCAAAATGTTGTTACGATTACAGTGACCCAGGTCATCTTGTCAGGTTTTGCGCTCGAGCAGCGGGAAACACTCAGCAGCGGGGTCCTCGCCCAACGATTCAGGCCCCAACCGACCCACAGCCTGCCCAGCCAGCAGGAGGCGGGGGTAGAGATCGTAGAGGTGGAGACCGTCCCGCCAGAGGTAGAGGTCAGCCAGTGGATGACCGTCCCAGAGACGTAGCTCAGAGGGGAGGTGCTAATTCCCGATTTTATGCTTTACCATTTAGGCCATAGGCAGAGGCATCGGATGCTGTGATTACAGGTATCATTCTTGTTTGTGATAGAGGTGCTTCAGTATTATTTGACTCTGGGTCTACATATTCCTATGTGTCTTCCTACTTTGCACCATACCTGGTTGTGCCTAGCTATGCCCTGGATATTCCAGTTTATGTGTCTACACCTATGGGTGACTCTATAGTAGTTGACCGAGTGCATCATTCGTGCGTGGTTATATTTGGGGGTCTTGAGACCCGTGTTGATTTATTGCTATTAGACATGGTGGATTTCGATGTCATATTGGGGATGGACTGGTTGTCCCCTTATCATGCTATCTTAGACAGTCATGCCAAGATAGTGACCTTGGCCTTTCCAAAATCACCCCGACTAGAGTGGAGAGGGACCTCAGGACACTCTGTTCGCAATGTTATTTCCTATGTTAAGGCTCGACGCATGTTCGAGAAGGGGTGTCTAGCTTATTTGGCATATGTTCGGGATTCCATCATGGAAATTCCTTTTCAATGGATTCAGTTCCTATTGTACGAGATTTTCCCGAGGTCTTCCCTTCAGAACTATCAGGTATGCCACCCGACAGGGATTTTGATTTCTATATAGATCTGGCACCGGGCACTCAACCCATCTATATTCCACCGTATTGCATGGCCCCGCCAAAGATAAAGGAGTTAAAAGATCGGTTGCAAGACCTTCTAGAAAAGGGCTTTATCAGGCCCAGTGTTTCTCCCTGGGGTGCACCTATGTTATTTGTGAAGAAGAAGGATGGCTCGATATGGATGAGTATTGATTATCGACAATTAAACAAAGTGACGATAAAGAACAAGTACCCACTGCCGAGGATTGATGATTTGTTTGACCAGCTCCAAGGAGCGAGGGTGTTCTCAAAAATAGACTTGAGGTCGGGCTACCATCAGCTAAAGACTAGGGCGGCTGACATTCCTAAAACAACCTTTCGCACTAGGTACGTGCACTATGAATTCTTGGTCATGTCTTTTGGATTGACCAATGCTCCGGAAGCATTTATGGAGTTGATGAATCGGGTGTTCAGGCCTTATCTAGATCTGTTCGTGATAGTCTTTATAGATGATATCCTGGAATACTCTCGCAGCCAGGAAGAGCATGAGCAGCACCTCAGAGTGGTTCTTCAGACTCTGAAGGATAATCAACTATATGCCAAGTTTTCTAAATGCGAGTTTTTGTTGAGTTCGGTTGCATTCCTGAGTCATATCGTGTCAGTAGAGGGTATTCAGGTGGACCCAAAGAAGATTGAGGAAGTCCAGAATTGGCCTCGACCAGCTTCAGTGACCGAGATCCGGAGTTTTTTGGGGTTAGCAGGCTACTACCATCGATTTGTAAAGGGGTTCTCTTCTATTGCAGCCCCGATGACCAGGTTGACCCAGAATGGTGCCCAATTCAAGTGGTCAGATGAGTGTGAGGCGAGCTTTCAGAAGCTCAAGACAACTTTGACTACAACACCAGTGTTGATATTACCTACGGGTTCAGGGCCTTACACAGTTTGTTGTGATGCATCCCGTACTGGGCTTGGAGCGGTATTGATGCAAGATGCAAGGTTATTGCTTATGCTTCGAGACAATTGAAAATCCATGAGACGAATTATCCAGTTCATGATCTTGAGCTGGCAGCAGTGGTTCATGCCTTAAAAATCTGGAGGCATTATCTTTATGGTGTGGCGTGCGAGGTGTACACGGATCACAAAAGCCTACAGTATTTATTCAAGCAAAAGGAGTTTAATTTGCAACATTGGAGATGGTTAGAGTTTCTGAAGGACTATGATGTTACTATCCTATATCACCAAGGTAAGGCCAATGTGGTGGCTGATGCGTTGAGTAGAAAGTATGCCAGCATGGGTAGTGTTGCTTATATTCCGGTCAGTCAGAGACCACTTGCTTTAGATATCCAGGCCTTAGCCAATCGGTTCGTGAGACTAGAATTTTTTAGCGTAACAGGGTGTTAGCCTGCACGGTCGCTCGTTCTTCTCTATTAGAGCGTATCCGTGAGAGGCAGTTTGATGATCCTCATTTGCCTGACCCGAGGGATACTGTACAGCGGAGAGGTGCCACGAAGGTAACTCTAGATGATGACGGAGTATTGAGATTGCAGAGGTGAGTTTGTGTGACCAATGTTGAGGGGATTCGAGAGTTGATCCTAGTGGAGGCCCACAGTTCGCGGTATTCTATTCACCCGGGTGCCGCGAAGATGTATTAGGACTTACGGCAGCAGTATTGGTGGCGTAGGATGAAGAAAGACATCGTTGTGTCGTTGCGTATGTCGCTCGGTGTCCAAACTGTCAGCAAGTGAAATATGAGCACTAGAGGTCTGGTGGTGTATTTCTAGAGAATTGAAATTCCCGAGTGGAAATGGGTGCGGATTATAATGGACTTCGTTACTGGACTTCCTTTGACTCGGTGGAGATTTGATTTTATTTGGGTCATTGTTGATAGGCTGACCAAGTCAGCACACTTCATTCCAGTAGTTGTCTCTTACTCATTAGAGAAGCTAGCAGAGATTTACATCAGGGATATTGTTCGCCTTCATGGGGTGTCGGTGTCTATTATCTCAGATCGGGGTACGCAGTTTACCTCGTATTTCTTGAGAGCGGTCCAGCAGGAGTTAGGCACCTATGTTCATTTGAGTACGGCTTTTAATCCTTAGACGGACGGTCAGCCCGAGAGGACTATTCAAATCCTAGAGGACATGCTCCGAGCCTGTCATTGATTTCGGAGGCTCGTGGGACCAATTTCTGCCATTAGTAGAGTTCGCCTACAACAAAAGCTACCAGTCTAGCATTCATGTGGCTCTGTATGAGGCATTGTATGGTAGGCGATGTCGCTCTCCGGTCGGATGGTTTGAGCCGGGAGAGGCTCGATTGCTGGGTACAGACTTAGTTCAGGAGGCCTTAGACAAGGTCAAGACTATCCAGGAGAGATTGCGTTCAGCTCAGTCCAGACAAAAGAATTATGCGGATCGTAAGGTCAGAGACGTGGATTTCATGGTTGGTGAGCGGGTATTACTCCGGGTATTGCCTATGAAGGGCGTGATGAGTTTCGGAAAGAAGGGCGAGCTCAGTCTTAGGTATATTAGTCCATTTGAGAATCTGGACCGAGTGGGAGAGGTGGCTTACAGGCTAGCACTGCCATCTAGCTTATCATCCGTACATCCAGTTTTTCATGTATCTATGCTTCGGAGGTACCCCGACGATCCTACACATGTGTTAGACTTCAGTACTGTTCAATTGGACAATGATTTATCTTACGAGGAGGTACCGGTGGCCATTCTAGACCGGCAGGTTCGACAGTTGAGGTCGAAGAGTATTCCTTCTGTGCGTGTTCAGTGGAGAGGTCAGCCTCCTGAGGCATCGACTTGGGAGTCCGAGTCTGATATACGGAGCTGTTACCCACATTTGTTCCCCGACTCAGGTACTTCCTTCTCTTGTCCGTTCGAGGACGAACGGTTGTTTTAGAGGTGGAGTATGTGACGACCCAAAAGGTCATCACCTATTTTCCTCACCTGTTTCGCACTTCCGAGGCCTTTAAAACCTCATTTTATATTGCCTCGATTTATGTACGTAGTCCGGGCATGTAGCTGGAAAATATTAGTGTTAGAATATGTGAATTCTATGGAAAGTTTGATGAAATTTGATATTAATATTGATATAGTTGACTTCGGCCAATATTTTCGGTAAACAGACCCGGACCCGAGATCGGACAGTCCAGGAAGGTCCATAGGAAAATATGGGACTCGGGCATGCGTCCGGAGTCGAATTCTGAGGCCTATAGCCCAAGATATGAATTTTTATGTTAAATTGTTTTTGCTGAAATTATTAAATGAAAATTGATTAAAAGAACATAGTATCGCGCTCGTATTTTGGTTCCGACGCCCGGTACAAGTCTTAAATATTATTTAAATACTTCCTGCAAAGTTTGATGATATTTGAACGTCGTTTGATGTGTTTTGAACCACAAGTTCCAAATTTGAAAGTTTATGAAGTTAAAGGAAGAAAATCATGAATTTGAGGCTTGATTCTATGAAAACGATATTATATTGGCGATTTGATCATGCGAGCAAGTTCGTAGTATGTTTTTCAGGTTGTGTGCATGTTTGGTTTGGAGCCCGAGGGCTCGGGTAAAGATTTGATAGGCCGTTGGAGCAGATTTTTAAAAATAACACAGCTGGTATTTTTTCCCCAGCTGATATCTTCGCAATTGCGAAAGGTCCCAGAAATAACCAAGGTTCGCAAAAGCGAACAATACTTCGCAAATGCAAAGAGGCCTAGGAAAGGCCCTAGTTCGCAAATGCGAACCAGACCTCGCAATTGCGAGGCTGCCCAGGAAATCTTTAACTTCGCAAATGCGAAGGAAATATCGCAAATGCGATGATGACAAGGATCGCCCAGGTTCGCAAATGCGAAAAGATTCTCGCAAATGCGAGGGCCACAGTCAGAACCTGCTAAGTTCGCAATTGCGAACAAATGTTCGCAATTCCCATATCCGCAGTTGTGCAATATGATACTTAAACGAATTTAAAACCCCTTTTCACCATTCTTTCAAAACCCAACACACAACACACGATTCTCCAAGAGCAATATCACTCCAAATCACTTGTAAGTAACTTTTTACTTAATTCTTTCAATTCATAACATCATTAAACATGTTTTCCAAGAGAAATCAAAGGTTTGCATGGATGAAATTGTTGTTTTTGGGTAGAACCTAGATTTTTCATGAATTAGGCAATTGGACCTCGATTTGAGGTCCGATTTCGAAACAAATCATATAATTGAACTCGTGAGGGAATAGGTAACCGGATTTTGGTCCGAACCTCAAGTTTCGACCACGTGGGACCTAGGGCGTTTTGGTAAATTTTGGGTTAAACTTTGAGAAAACCATTTTTATGCATCAAAACCAATTTACATAGTATTTATTTAAGTAATTGAACCAATTGTGATTAGATTCGAGCGAGTTGAAGGGTGAAACTCGAGGTAAAGCGATAGTTGAAGGTTAATTGGACTTCAAGGCTTGAGGTAAGTGTTTGATGTATCCTAGCTTGACGGAACGCGATTGAATGTGCTAATTGCTATGTGATCGAGTGTGGTGTATAGGCTGTGGTGACGAACATCTATACACTAGCGTCTAGCATGACCGTGAGTCGTTTGTTGACATGTATTGTGAAGTTGATTATTGCTTCCCTTGCCGGGACTTTATTTTGAAGTTGATTATTGTTTCCCTTGCCGGGACTTTATTGTGAAGTTGATTATTGTTTCCTTTGCCGGGACTTATTGTTAAGTTGATTATTGTTTCCCTTGCCGGGACTTTACTATGATGATTATTTTCCCTTGTCGGGACGGTTCATATTATTTGTTTCATTCTTTTGCCCTTAACTGTGATTGTTATTTGGGTGAGGAAGAGTGATAATGCACGAAGGGTGATGTCGTGCCTTGTTATACTGATTATGCACAAAGGATCATGTCGTGCCTTGTTTTACTGATTATGCACGAAGGATCACGCCTTGCCTTGTTTTATTGATTATGCACGAAGGATCATGTCGTGCCTTGTTTTACTGATTATGCACGAAGGATCATGCCATGCCTCTTTTTACTGATTATGCACGAAGGAACATTCCGTGCCGTTGTTATTTTAACCATGCACGAAGGATCATGCCGTGCCATGGATGTGAGGATGAGAGTAAAAACACGTAGGGTAATGACATGCACTTTTATTTGATTATTTGGTGAGGATGAGAGTAAAAGCACGAAAGAGTGATGCCGTGCAACCATTTAAATTTCTTGTTTTGGTGATAGCTGTTTTTACTACACTCTGATTCTCTTTACTGATTTATTATATGTTGTCGATTGTGTTCCCGCAGTATGATACCCCTTTTGTTAGTTGTATTATTCGATAATCCTGTTATTTTGTGGTATATACATATATAGAACTGCACAGGTTTATGTGAATGCCTGGTCCTAGGCTTGTCACTACTTCGTCGGGATAGGCCAGGCACTTACCAACACATGGGGTCGGATTGTGCTAATACTGCACTTCTGTGCCTTTTTGCACAGGTCCAGGTTTCAAGCAAGAGCAGCAGCAGTAGAGTACTTGTGGGATTTTCTGTGCTTCCGAGACCGAGGTAGCTTGTAGGTGTCCGCATGCCCGGTGTCTACACTATTTATTTTTATTATTGATGTGGTCTCATTGTTCCGAGACAGACGGTTGTTCATTATTTTCTTTCAGACCATTATGTGTAGTTATTCCTTAGTAGTTCGTGAGTTGGTGACTCCACGTCTTGGGTAGAGGATTTATGTCAGTTGCTTTGCATTATTATTATTCATCTCATAATTTGAAAGACTTCCGCATTTAATAATTTGAGTAGTTATTCTTTCTATTAAATCTAAGAACAAAAATGATGGTATGAACATGAAAGTGTTGAATGAATTGGCTTGCCTAGCTACCACGAGTAGGCGCCATCACGATCCCGATGGTGGGGGAAATCCGGGTCGTGGCAAGTTGGTATCAGAGCTCTAGGTTACATAGGTCTCTCCACTCACGAACAAGCTTAGTGGAATTTGAGGGGTAGGTACGGAGACATCTGTACTTGTCCTCCAAAGTCTATTGAGTTAGGAAAAAGTCTCTTATTTGTTCCTTCTTGTCATGCGATTTGTTCCTCAAATACTGATTGAATTTCTACTCTGTCCTTTCGCAGATGGTGAGGACACGCGCTTCTTTATCCACTAATCAGCAGCCTGAGCCCCATGCAGCTCCCGCGAGGGCAGGGGCTTAGGCCGTATTGGAGACCATAGTAGGGGCGGAGCTCAGCCCCGGGCAGCGATTCCAGAGGTGAATCCTTATGTTGCGATAGGTGAGGAGGTTCCAGTCCCGGCAGCTCTAGTGGGCCCAGCTCAGGTCCTAGGGGAGGTCTTATTTACCCCGGATCTTCGTGAGGCTCTGGTCAGAATAGCGGGTTTTATGGACAGTGTTGATAGAGCATGCTTATTACCAGTTGCACCAGCCACTTTCAGGCTGGAGGAGGGGTCCAGACTCCTGTTGCACGTACTCCGGAGCCAGTAGCTCCCCAGCCTCAGGCAGCAGTAGTTCAACCAGTAGTGGCCACTCAATCAGGCACCACAGTTCAGGCCGGAGATGGAGTGGCCATGACTTCTAATACTTTATGGAGACTTGATCGGTTCTCCAAGTTGTTTACCACTACTTTCAGCGGTGCCACATCAGAGGATCCCCAGGACTTCTTATTCAGTTGCCATGAGATTCTTAAGACTATGGGAATAGTGGAATCCAATGAAGTTGATTTCTGCACATTCAGGCTTTTAGGATCCTCCAAGACTTGGTGGAGAGATTTCTGTTTCACCCGACCAGCAGGGTCCTGTCTTTAACATGGGACCAATTTGCGGAGTTATTTCTGGAGAAGTTTTTCCCTGTTACCCAACGGGAGACACTTCGGAGGTAGTTTGAGCACCTCCAGCAGTGTTCTATGACTGTTACCCAATATGAGACGAGGTTTGTTGATCTGGCACATCATGCGGTTGTGATACTCCCCACAGATCGGGAGAGGGTCCGCATGTTTATAGATGGGCTAAATCAGCCGATTAGACTTCAGATGGCTATGGGAGTTGGGAGTGACATATCTTTTCAGGAGGCAGCTAATGCAGCTCGTAGGGTTGAGATGGCTCTTGCTCGGGGAGGTGGTTATCCTTAAGACAAGAGGCCTTGTCATTCCGGTAGATTTAGTGGTACTTTTTCTGGAGGCAGGGATTCTTATGATAGGGGCCAGTCTTCCAGGCCTTTTCAGTCAGCCCACCAAGCTTCACAGGGTGATCCAGCTGATTGTGGGGTTCGTGAGCAGTATTCAGATCAGCCTCCCAGCAGTGCTCAGCCTCTTTAGAGTGTTCGCGGGGGCCATCAGGTCGTTAGGGCCAACAGTCCCATCAGCCAAAATGTTGTTACGATTATGGTGACCTAGGTCATCTTGTCAGGTTTTGCCCTCGAGCAGCGGGAAACACTCAGCAGCGGGGTCCTCACCCCATGATTCAGGCCTCAACCAACCCACAGCCTGCCCAGCCAGCCGGAGGCGGGGGTAGAGATCGTAGAGGTGGAGGTGGAGACCGTAGAGGTGGAGACCGTCCCGCCAGAGGTAGAGGTCAGCCAGTGGATGACCGTCCCAGAGACGTAGCTCAGAGGGGAGGTGCTAATTCCCGATTTTATGCTTTACCATTTAGGCCATAGGCAGAGGCATCGGATGCTGTGATTACAGGTATCATTCTTGTTTGTGATAGAGGTGCTTCAGTATTATTTGACTCTGGGTCTACATATTCCTATGTGTCTTCCTACTTTGCACCATACCTGGTTGTGCCTAGCTATGCCCTGGATATTCCAGTTTATGTGTCTACACCTATGGGTGACTCTATAGTAGTTGACCGAGTGCATCGTTCGTGCGTGGTTATATTTGGGGGTCTTGAGACCCGTGTTGATTTATTGCTATTAGACATGGTAGATTTCGATGTCATATTGGGGATGGACTGGTTGTCCCCTTATCATGCTATCTTAGACAGTCATGCCAAGATAGTGACCTTGGCCTTTCCAAAATCACCCCGACTAGAGTGGAGAGGGACCTCAGGCCACTCTGTTCGCAATGTTATTTCCTATGTTAAGGCTCGACGCATGTTCGAGAAGGGGTGTCTAGCTTATTTGGCATATGTTCGGGATTCCATCATGGAAATTCCTTTTATTGATTCAGTTCCTATTGTACGGGAGTTTCTCGAGGTTTTCCCTTTCGACCTGCCCGGCATACCACCCGACAGGGATATTGATTTCTGTATTGACCTGGCACCGGGCACTCAGCCCATCTCTATTCCACCCTATCGTGTGGCCCCACCGGAGTTAAAGGAATTAAAAGATCAGTTGCAAGACCTTCTAGAAAAGGGCTTTATCAGGCCCAGTGTTTCTCCCTGGGGTGCACCTATGTTATTTGTGAAGAAGAAGGATGGCTCGATATGGATGTGTATTGATTATCGACAATTAAACAAAGTGACGATAAAGAACAAGTACCCACTGCCGAGGATTGATGATTTGTTTGACCAGCTCCAAGGAGCGAGGGTGTTCTCAAAAATAGACTTGAGGTCGGGCTACCATCAGCTGAAGACCAGGGCGGCTGACATTCCTAAAACAGCCTTTCGCACTAGGTACGGGCACTATGAGTTCTTGGTCATGTCTTTCGGATTGACCAATGCTCCAGCAGCATTTATGGAGTTGATGAATCGGGTGTTCAGGCCTTATCTAGATCTGTTCGTGATAGTCTTTATAGATGATATCCTGGAATACTCTCGCAGCCAGGAAGAGCATGAGCAGCACCTCAGAGTGGTTCTTCAGACTCTGAAGGATAATCAACTATATGCCAAGTTTTCTAAATGCGAGTTTTTGTTGAGTTCGGTTGCATTCCTGAGTCATATCGTGTCAGTAGAGGGTATTCAGGTGGACCCAAAGAAGATTGAGGAAGTCCAGAATTGGCCTCGACCAGCTTCAGTGACCGAGATCCGGAGTTTTTTGGGGTTAGCAGGCTACTACCATCGATTTGTAAAGGGGTTCTCTTCTATTGCAGCCCCGATGACCAGGTTGACCCAGAATGGTGCCCAATTCAAGTGGTCAGATGAGTGTGAGGCGAGCTTTCAGAAGCTCAAGACAACTTTGACTACAACACCAGTGTTGATATTACCTACGGGTTCAGGGCCTTACACAGTTTGTTGTGATGCATCCCGTACTGGGCTTGGAGCGGTATTGATGCAAGATGCAAGGTTATTGCTTATGCTTCGAGACAATTGAAAATCCATGAGACGAATTATCCAGTTCATGATCTTGAGCTGGCAGTAGTGGTCCATGCCTTAAAAATCTGGAGGCATTATCTATATGGTGTGGCGTGCGAGGTGTACACGGATCACAAAAGCCTACAGTATTTATTCAAGCAAAAGGAGTTTAATTTGCGACATTGGAGATGGTTAGAGTTTCTGAATGACTATGATGTTACTATCCTATATCACCAAGGTAAGGCCAATGTGGTGGCTGATGCGTTGAGTAGAAAGTATGCCAGCATGGGTAGTGTCGCTTATATTCCGGTTAGTCAGAGACCACTTGCTTTAGATATCCAGGCCTTAGCCAATCGGTTCGTGAGACTAGACATTTCTGAGCCTAGCAGGGTGTTAGCCTGCACGGTCGCTCGTTCTTCTCTATTATAGTGTATCCGTGAGAGGCAGTTTGATGATCCTCATTTGCGTGACCTGAGGGATACTTTACAGCGGAGAGGTGCCACGAAGGTAACTCTAGATGATGACGGAGTATTGAGATTGCAGAGGTGAGTTTGTGTGACCAATGTTGAGGGGATTCGAGAGTTGATCCTAGTGGAGGCCCACAGTTCGTGGTATTCTATTCACCCGGGTGCCGCGAAGATGTATCAGGACTTACGGCAGCAGTATTGGTGGCGTAGGATGAAGAAAGACATCGTTGCGTCGTTGCGTATGTCGCTCGGTGTCCAAACTGTCAGCAAGTGAAATATGAGCACCAGAGGCCTGGTGGTGTATTTCTACAGAATTGAAATTCCCGAGTGGAAATGGGTGCGGATTATAATGGACTTCGTTACTGGACTTCCTTTGACTCGGTGGAGATTTGATTTTATTTGGGTCATTGTTGATAGGCTGACCAAGTCAGCACACTTCATTCCAGTAGTTGTCTCTTACTCATTGGAGAAGCTAGCAGAGATTTACATCAGGGATATTGTTCGCCTTCATGGGGTGCCGGTGTCTATTATCTCAGATCGGGGTACGCAGTTTACCTCGTATTTCTTGAGAGCGGTCCAGCAGGAGTTAGGCACCTATGTTCATTTGAGTACGGCTTTTAATCCTTAGACGGACGGTCAGCCCGAGAGGACTATTCAAATCCTAGAGGACATGCTCCGAGCCTGTGTCATTGATTTCGGAGGCTCGTAGGACCACTTTCTGCCATTAGTAGAGTTCGCCTACAATAAAAGCTACCAGTCTAGCATTCAGGTGGCTCTGTATGAGGCATTGTATGGTAGGCGATGTCGCTCTCCAGTCGGATGGTTTGAGCCGGGAGAGGCTCGATTGCTGGGTACAGACTTAGTTCAGGAGGCCTTAGACAAGGTCAAGACTATCCAGGAGAGATTGCGTTCAGCTCAGTCCAGACAGAAGAATTATGCGGATCGTAAGGTTAGAGATGTGGATTTCATGGTTGGTGAGCGGGTATTACTCCGGGTATTGCCTATGAAGGGCGTGATGAGTTTCGGAAAGAAGGGCAAGCTCAGTCTTAGGTATATTAGTCCATTTGAGAATCTGGACCGAGTGGGAGAGGTGGCTTACAGGCTAGCACTGCCATCTAGCTTATCATCCGTACATCCAGTTTTTCATGTATCTATGCTTTAGAGGTACCCCGACGATCCTACACATGTGTTAGACTTCAGTAGTGTTCAATTGGACAATGATTTATCTTACGAGGAGGTACCGGTGGCCATTCTAGACCGGCAGGTTCGACAGTTGAGGTCGAAGAGTATTCCTTCTGTGCGTGTTCAGTGGAGAGGTCAGCCTCCTGAGGCATCGACTTGGGAGTCCGAGTCTGATATACGGAGCTGTTACCCACATTTGTTCCCCGACTCAGGTACTTCCTTCTCTTGTCCGTTCGAGGACGAACGGTTGTTTTAGAGGTGGAGTATGTGACGACCCAAAAGGTCATCACCTATTTTCCTCATCTGTTTCGCACTTCCGAGGCCTTTAAAACCTCATTTTATATTGCCTCGATTTATGTACGTAGTCCGGGCATGTAGCCTGGAAAATATTTGTGTTAGAATATGTGAATTCTATGGAAAGTTTGATGAAATTTGATATTAATATTGATATAGTTGACTTTGGCCAATATTTTCGGTAAACGGACTCGGACCCGAGATCGGACAATCCAGGAAGGTCCATAGGAAAATATGGGACTCGGGCATGCGTCCGGAGTCGAATTCTGAGGCCTATAGCCCAAGATATGAATTTTTATGTTAAATTGTTTTTGCTGAAATTATTAAATGAAAATTGATTAAAAGAACATAGTATCGCGCTCGTATTTTGGTTCCGACGCCCGGTACAAGTCTTAAATATTATTTAAATACTTCCTGCAAAGTTTGATGATATTTGAACGTCGTTTGATGTGTTTTGAACCACAAGTTCCAAATTTGAAAGTTTATGAAGTTAAAGGAAGAAAATCATGAATTTGAGGCTTGATTCTATGAAAACGATATTATATTGGCGATTTGATCATGCGAGCAAGTTCGTAGTATGTTTTTGAGGTTGTGTGCATGTTTGGTTTGGATCCCGAGGGCTCGGGTAAAGATTTGATAGGCCGTTGGAGCAGATTTTTAAAAATAACACAGCTGGTATTTTTTCCCCAGCTGATATCTTCGCAATTGCGAAAGGTCCTAGAAATAACCAAGGTTCGCAAAAGCGAACAATACTTCGCAAATGCGAAGAGGCCTAGGAAAGGCCCTAGTTCGCAAATGCGAACCAGACCTCGCAATTGCGAGGCTGCCCAGGAAATCTTTAACTTCGCAAATGCGATGATGACAAGGATCGCCCAGGTTCGAAAATGCGAAACGATTCTCGCAAATGCGAGGGCCACAGTCAGAACCTGCTAAGTTCGCAATTGCGAACAAATGTTCGCAATTCCCATATCCGCAGTTGTGCAATCTGATACTTAAACGAATTTAAAACCCCTTTTCACCATTCTTTCAAAACCCAACACACAACACACGATTCTCCAAGAGCAATATCACTCCAAATCACTTGTAAGTCACTTTTTACTTAATTCTTTCAATTCATAACATCATTAAACATGTTTTTCCAAGAGAAATCAAAGGTTTGCATGGATGAAATTGTTGTTTTTGGGTAGAACCTAGATTTTTTATGAATTAGGCAATTGGACCTCGATTTGAGGTCCGATTTCGAAACAAATCATATAATTGAACTCGTGAGGGAATAGGTAACCAGATTTTGGTCCGAACCTCGAGTTTCGACCACGTGGGACCTAGGGCGTTTTGGTAAATTTTGGGTTAAACTTTGAGAAAACCATTTTTATGCATCAAAACCAATTTACATAGTATTTATTTAAGTAATTGAACCAATTGTGATTAGATTTGAGCGAGTTGAAGGGTGAAACTCGAGGTAAGCGATAGTTGAAGGTTAATTGGACTTCAAGGCTTGAGGTAAGTGTTTGATGTATCCTAGCTTGACGGAACGCGATTGAATGTGCTAATTGCTATATGATCGAGTGCGGTGTATAGGCTGTGGTGACGAACATCTATACACTAGCGTCTAGCATGACCGTGAGTTGTTTGTTGACATGCATTGTGAAGTTGATTATTGCTTCCCTTGCCGGGACTTTATTTTGAAGTTGATTATTGTTTCTCTTGCCGGGACTTTATTGTGAAGTTGATTATTGTTTCCCTTGCCGGGACTTTATTGTGAAGTTGAATATTGTTTCCCTTGCCGGGATTTTACTGTGATGATTATTGTTTCCCTTGCTGGGACGGTTCATATTATTTGTTTTGTTCTTTTTCCCTTAACTGTGATTGTTATTTGGGTGAGGAAGAGTGATAATGCACGAAGGGTGATGTCGTGCCTTGTTTTACTGATTATGCTCGAAGGATCATGACGTGCCTTGTTTTAATGATTATGCACGAAGGATCACGTCGTGCCTTGTTTTACTAATTATGCAGGAAGGATCATGTCGTGCCTTGTTTTACTGATTATGCACGAAGGAACATTCCGTGCCATTGTTATTTGAACCATGCACGAAGGATCATGTCGTGCCATGGATGTGAGGATGAGAGTAAAAGCACGAAGGGTGATGCCGTGCACTTTCATTTGATTATTTGGTGAGGATGAGAGTAAAAGCACGAAGGGAGATGCCGTGCAACCATTTAAATTTCTTGTTTTGGTGATAGCTATTTTTACTACAATCTGATTCTCTTTACTGATTTATTATATGTTGCTGATTGTGTTCCCCCAGTATGATACCCCTTTTGTTAGTTGTATTATTCGATAATCCTGTTATTTTGTGGTATATACATATATAGAAGTGCACATGTTTATGTGAATGTCTGGTCCTAAGCTTGTCACTACTTCGCCGGGATAGGCCAGGCACTTACCAGCACATGGGGTCGGATTGTGCTGATATTGCTCTTTTGTGCATTTTTGCACAGGTCTAGGTTTCGAGCAGGAGTAGCGGCAATAGAGTACTTGTGGGATTTTCTGTGCTTCCGAGACCGAGGTAGTTTACTGGCGTCCGCAGGCCCGACGTCTCCTCTATTTATTTTTGTTATTGATGTGGTCTCATTGTTCCGAGACAAGACGATTGTTCATTATTTTATTTCAGACCATTATGTGTAGTTATTCCTTAGTAGTTCGAGAGTTGGTGACTCCACATCTCTGGTAGAGGATTTATGTCAGTTGCTTTACATTATTATTATTCATCTCTTAATTTGAAAGACTTCCGCATTTAAGAAATTTGAGTAATTATTCTTGCTATTAAATCTGAGAACAAAAATGATGGTATGAACAGGAAAGTGTTGAACAAATTGGCTTGCCTAGCTACCACGAGTAGACGCCATCGCGATCCCGATGGTGGGGGAAATCCGGATCGTGACAGCTTCTTACCCTGTAGATCTCCTATAAAAAGAGCCACGATTTAACTAAAAGAATATTTTATTGAACCATAAACCCAATCTTCCTTCCCTGTAGCAAAAAACCCCGTTTAGTTTCCTTTTCTTTTTTTTTGACAAATTGGAGATGTTATGTAAAAATTGCACGGGACGCCTTGTTTGAGCGCCTCTCTTAAATATGTAACCTCCTTTGTCTTTTTGTTTGCATTCGTACTCACTTTTCAAAAAATTTCAGCTTTCCTTTATAACAGAAAAATTTCAGCTCTAGAGTTGAAGTTTCCGGGTTACTAAACAAAAACTTCAGCTCTACTGCAGCTGAAGTTTCCGGGTTACTAAATGATAATAGGTGAAGATTACTATATTCATGCCCTAAATAATTACCTTCTTAAGTTGTTTTGATAATATATATGATGGCAAAATGCTCTTATTAGTGTTTTTCATGAATTGTAGGTACAAAATGGTTAAGTGAGGCTAATGAGCAATTTTTGAGTCAAAAGCAGAAGAAAAATGATATATATGCAAAATTCCAAGGAAGCCATGCTTGCACAGCCCTGAAGAATCAGAGATACTGTTTGGCCACAGTTCTACTGCGACTGCGGCAGAACTACTGTGGATGTGTGCGGCTGAAGTTTTGAGATTCAAGTCCTCTAAAAAGCTCTCAAATCGTCTAAAGCATGGCGGAACAAAGCTGAAATTTGCGAAGGTAGGATTATATATAGTTTCTGCCCAGCATTTCCGCGTTTGCAGGCAAATTACTGCATTTGCGGTCAACACCTACGGACAAATCTGTGCTTCTGTGAATTTTCACTTAAAAGCCCTCATCCGCACCTACGGTGAATCCACCGCACATGCGGGCTTGTAGGTGCGCCTCAACTCTCGCTTTTGCGTTGCCCAACTACATCTGCGACCCTTCCTCACATCTGCGATCCCCTAACCGTAGGTGCGATTATGACAGAACCAGTAGCTTCAACTGCCTTTTACCAACTTCCAAACTTTTTGATAACTATATGAAATTATCCAGAGGTCCCCGGGGCCTCATCCAAAAATACGAACAAATCATATTCTACTATTCAAACTTGTACGAATCCTCTGAATATCCAAAACAACGCCGAAATACCAAATCACCCTCGGATTCAAGCCTAAGGATTCCAAAACTCCCGAATCCTGCAAACAATCAAAAAGTCTATCAAACATCACTTGAATTAACTGAAATTTTGCTCACACGTCACAAATGACGCAACAGACCTACTCTAATTTCCAGAACTCTATTCCGACACCGATATCAAAATTTCCACTATCAATCAAAAAATGCCAAAATGCCAATTTTGTCGATTCAAGACTAGTTCTACCACTGACCTCCAAAATACATTCCCACCACACTCCTAACTCCGAATTCACCTAACGAAGCTATCCAAACCATAGAACCCAAGCTCCGAGATCATATTCTCATGAGTTAATTTTCGATTGACTTTTCCAACTAAAGCTTACTCAAAAGATACTAAATGTCTCATTCTGCTCCAAAACCTCTCCAAACCCAAACTAGCCAACATGATGCGATAGGAATACAGCTGAACAACACATAAAGAAGAAGAAATTAGGGAAACAAAATAGTAACTCAACGTTCGGCGGGGTCGTTACATCCAGTCCGCTAAGAAGATAATTCTTGCACATAAAATCAAAATGTTTCTACGCCTCAATCACGAGAAAGCATTCATTCTTAGAGTTTCACCAGGCAGTACATGAACATCTTCCTTGATGAACTTCTTCAGACTTAAAATAGTCAAGAGAACATCGTCTGCTGCCATCGCTTGAAATATTACCCAAAAATCTTCCAATTTTTTTCGCTGGTGCCAATGCCGATGTTCGGTTTGTCGACGCATGGACAGTCACTATTGGAACAGTTTGGTTTCCATTATCATTAGTCATTTCTGTAAAAGAATGACACAAGCAAATGCTAAAATCACGTAGATTTTAATCTCCAAAGGAGTAGAAAACCACAAAGGTTTTAACCTCCAGACAATGAAAATAACACAAATACAGAAAAATTAAATTCCTTAAGCTTCTTAGTAAACTGTGTGAGCACGTGATTTTTACCCTACATGTGAGTTATTCCCATAAATTCAAAATAAATAACTTTTCCTTATTTTTACAATTCGTGTGTTAATTCATGTTAATTCAAGTATAAAAAATACAAAAAAAATATGCATTTGCATTTAGGAAATTAATTCTGCTAGTAGGTATTAATTCATTTTAGAACAATTAAAGAAAATAACATCAGACCCGAATTGGGCCAATTTTGCCTAAAACCTGGCCCAAATCATCCCAAGCCCATGCCCAAACCACCTATTCAGCCCTAACGCCCTAATTTCACAAGACCCAAATGATGCAGCCACTGTTCTTCTTCTCCAAGAAGAACACGAACCAACCCTTCCCCAAATCCAGTACAAATTCACGCGAGTGAGCATCAATCCCTAACCCACGCGTTACTCCTTCTCTCATCTTACCGTTCTAACGGTTTCTGACGCTAATATTCCCTCTCCTCTCACTCACTCATTTTTCGGAGATTGGAAGCTTCTGGAGATGGAATGCTGGATGAGTGTGAGGCGTTAGATTGGTTTCATTCGATCTGAGCCCCACATTCATCAGGCATTTGGTCTTCAAAAGAGGTGTTATCTAATTTTTGAAAGAAGCGAATTCCGGGGAGCACGAGAGAGAAAAATTGGAGAAGAAAACTTCAGAGGAAATTTCAGATTTTAAAAATTAGATTCTAGGGTTCTTAAGTTCTTGAGATTTCATCTTCAATTTTTGTTCATTTTTGTTCTTCTTCCGTTCGTTATGGAATTCGATTGAGTTCGAGCTGTTGTTGAGTATTCTGTTTGAGCACGTTGAGCTTCACTCTCCCATCTATGAATTCATTTGGTTAAGTTCAAGTTGTTTTATTGCTATCGAGCTTTTGAGTCGAAACTGTGTAATCGCCTTCGATTGTATTATCAAAAGAAGATCGGAATTTCAGGTTCAATGTTAATCTCTCTGCTCTTGCAATTCTGTTTTGTCTCAATGCTTTGAACTATGTGTTTCTGCTTCGATTAGTTCTATGATTGAAGTTCATGTTGAATGAATTCATTCTCAGTGGTGTATCTTCAGTTTCTTTTGGTATTTGGACGTCTATATGAAATCTGTTCAACTCCAACGTGGTTAATTGAGGCTCGATTTGATTGTGTGGTTATTTGAATTGGTGAGGCATGTTAGGTTACGGTTAGAATTCATTTAACGTGCGATTTGTGTGTTCGTCTGCCTTGTCTATCGCTGTTCGATCGTAGTTTGTTCTGAAAATGTTTGGAGAATTGGTTCCTAAATTGTCCGAAGGTTAATTTTGCTTGGAGTTCTGTTATCATAAGCTGTCGGAGTTGGTTTGTAATTGCTATTTGAATCAGCGAAGGACTCGTGTATTCTTCCTGAAATTTCATGCTTATTCAGGTACAAACTTTAAAATTAGTTGAGTCACGCGTAGTTTTCATTCATGCCTTAACGTTAGAAATGTATAACTATCTGAACGCTTGAATTCTTATCAATTGGATCAGCTATCTTCCTGCCCAAAGTTCTAGTGATCTGCTACACTTTTGGCTAGGATTGGCACCATTGCAGATGTTATTCTACAGGAATGGGGATTAAAGATGCATGTTGTGTTGTTTGCTGAAGTCAGTTTCTAGTTTTGCTCATGCCTTGTTGCTAAAGATGTATAGATCATTGGTTCCCTTTTCTACTTCTTTCAAACTTGAGTAACTTGCGTCAAGCAATTTGAAGTGCTAGGTTTCATTAGAGCATTTGCATTTGGCTGCTGTGATTGTGACAATCCAGTTCCCTAGATTTTGGTTTAAAACAAGAGGTTAAGTCAAAGTTGTCATGCGAAATAGGTATGTGCAGAACTGCATCTATTTCTTCTCTTTCACTCGAATATCAGTCTTGCATGTGACCTTAAATGACTGAATCATCTCTGAATCATCCATTTGGTTTAGATTGTATTCACTCATATTGTATCGTCAATTATAGATCATCATTAGCCTCTCTGGACCTCGGTTTAGACATCTGTCCTTGCTGGAAATTTCTCTTGTCTCGCGCTGTTTAAACAGCAGGTTTTCACAGGTTGTTGAAGGCAAATTATGCACTGTTGGTTTTCATTTGAAGAGCTGAAGTATTTGTGTTAAGTTTTAATCCGTGTGAATCTGCTTTATGACTTGAAATTAGACATAGGACCAAACACTCTAAGACTCCTGGGAATTAGCAATATTTAGGAGTAGTCAAGTGATTTTTATTTCACAATTGCGTATCGATGCATTTCTGCTGTTAGTTTTGGTTCGTTTGTTGTCTCTATTGTTGGATTCACCTCCTATTTCCAGATTTGTGGCAACTAGTAACAGGGGCGTTCGAGAACCATATGGATTGCAGCACATCTGGAGAGGAAGTCTATAGGAGTGTTCATATAGATGTAGATAGTGAGACTACACGTCGGATTTTAATCCAGTTCGATGCTCCATTTTGAGTTTCGATTTGGAATTGATATGCAATCTGCTGCTGTTGTTGATACCGGAATAGTCGAGCTCCATTCCATCAGTTTTCTCCATCGGCCTCTGGAAACCAGCTTGGGTGGAATTGAAACGGGTGTTCGATCATTGGTGTTGTTGTTCGAGTCCGGTGAGAGTTCATGAGCTCAGAATCAGAAGAGGATGGGGTTGTTTGCTTCTGCATAGGCAGTGAGGAAGTCAACAGTATTCGAGGTAAAATTGCAGCTCTCTCTGCTCCATTAAAATCAATGTTGTATGGTAATTTCATTGAGTCTGATAAGCAAAGAATTGTTTTTACACACGTTGGTATATCTGCGGACGGAATGAGAGCTGTAGATTTCTTTACTAGGACTAGAAGATTAGATTCTTGCTCACCCAATGTACTTCTGGAGCTTCTTTCATTTGCAAATAGATTGTGTTGTGAAGAAATGAAATCTACTTGTGACTGTTACTTGTCATCTTTGCTTTCCAATATCGATGAGGCATTGGTTCTTATTGATTATGCTCTGGAGGAGAGAGCACATTTGCTCGTGGCGTCTTGCTTGCAGCTGATGCTAAGAGAGCTTCCAGGTTATTTATATAATCCAAAGGTTCTCAACACATTTTGTAGCTCTGAGGCTAGGGAGAGACTCGCCACAGTTGGGCAAGCTTCTTTTCTGTTATATTATTTCCTTAGCCAGGTAGCAATCGAAGATAACATGATGTCCAAAGTTACAGTTATGTTAAACGAGTGCTAACGAAAGATGGCAGAAGGCACTCGCTTTGCATCGACTGTGTTGTGTATTGCTTGAAAGGAAGGATTACAAAGAAGCTCAACATTATTTTGAGATGGCTATTGAGGCTGGTAATATTTATTCAATTCTTGTTTTGTCCTTAGAATTCGAGGCGTGCCATTTAGCAAATTTCATGGCCCTCGCAAAGTACAAAAGCGAAATTACTTTAGGCGCGTTAGTTAATAATAATACCTTCCTAATCACGGGTGCGCATTTATGTGACCCAAATCTTGCTCTCGGCGAAACTGAAATACATTAAAGTCACAGGCGTACTGGTTGCGGTGTGACTCAAAATGTTTTTTCGTGACGTCGCAATTCTTTTAAAATTGAAAAGCGGAACATTAAAAGCACATAATTAAAATATGTAAAGAAATCAGATAAAAGCAAAAAATTGCAGTTGAGCGACCGTGCTAGAACCACGGAATCCGGGAGTGCCTAACACCTTCTCCCGGGTTAACAGAATTCCTTATCCAGATTTCTAGTTTCGCAGACTGTATTACAGAGTCATCAATTTCCTCGGTTCGGGATTAAACCGGTGACTTGGGACACCATTATTTTCCCAAGTGGCGACTCTGAATTTAAATAAATTGATCCCGTTTCGACTGTCCTTTAAGTGGAAAAACTCCTTCACTGATTATTATTATATCCCTTTCGGGATGTAGTATTAAACAGTGGCACATTTACGTTTTTACGTTATGTGCGGTGAAAAAAAGGAGGTGTGACAGCTCTGGCGACTCTGCTGGGGAAAAACCCTGAATTTCGATTTCAGGGTTTAAGAACTCGAGCTCCTTAGAACTGCCGTTCGCATTTTTGTTTGACTTCATTATATGATTTGAACAACATGCTATGTGTTTTATCGCTTTGATATTATATGGACTGTATATATAAAATTGTGCCGAAAACCCTTCTCTCTTCTCCCTCGGGGATGTGCTTACTGGTTGAGACTCCCCTTTCTGTTAAAGTCACCTTAAATTAAGAAAACAGAGGCCGGATAAGTTACAAAGCCGATTGACTCTGCGGGTCACCGGTACGTAGCCCCCTCCTCGATTCGAGTTGTCCGCTCGGGTACACGGTCTAGCAATCCATGAAACCGTAAGATTTTGAACATAGGTCTAGGACGATTATTTGCATCATATTTGACTTAGGGGACTCAACACAGGGGTTGGGTCCGTCTAGGATAGGTGACCCGGTATTGAAAAGACCGAGCATGCTATGTGTTGCATTTTATTGTCCTTGATCGTTATGCGAACCGGCTGAAATCCCGAGATTGGAAAAATCGTTGAAAAAAAAAAGAGAGAGGAAAATAATGATTTATAGAAAATAGGTACATGGAAAATTCGAAAATTTGAAAAAATAGGTGGAACATTTTTTTTGAAATAATTGGTCAAATAATCTGACCGAACTACGCAGGTTTAATTCTCGCCATTAGGTGGGATACGTAGGCAACCCTCATCGGGTCCAACCACCCCTTTTAAAAAAAAAAATAAAAAAAAAAGTGTCGAATTTTAGTTTTCAATAAATCGAAGTGACGTTGTTTTTTAAAATAGCCGAATGTTCCGAAAGGACGCCGGAAGGCTGTTTTTTGCAAAAATAGCCACTTTGAATCATTTTTAAATAATTTGCGGGCACAACCTTGAAATATTCTTTGTGGAAATGTTGCAAGGCCATAGCCGCACAATAAAGTCCGGGTTCACACCCCTTTTGCAAAAATAACCAAAAAATGTCAAATTTTTGATTTTGTTATAAATAAGTCGGGTGATGCTATTCTTGCTTAAACTTAGCCGAATGTCCCTCAAAAGGACACCGGAAGGCCGTTTTTGCAAGAATAGCCACATTGAGTCGTTTGGAAATAATTTTGGACACATCCTGGAAATATTCCCTCGCGGAAATGTCGAAAGGCTGTATCCGCAAAAATCAAGTTTTGAGTCATCACTCAACTTTACAAAAATAACCACTTTATCAAATAAGCCATTACATGGCCGGAATTTTACTGAAATAGCCATATTTTTGCATTTTTAATTCCTCAGTCTTGTGTTGGCCTGTGTCGGAGCTGAACGATGCCCCATAGGCCCCAGGATAAAAATTTTGAATTTGCATCTTCTCAAATAAAATTTTGCAAAAAGAGCCACTTTGTCTGAATAAGCCATTACATGGCCAATTTATGAAAAATAGTCTTGCGTTGGTTTATGGTGATGCCGAACGATGCCCCATGAGCCACAGGATAAAAAAAAATTTCAAGTTTATCTTTCTTAAATAATTTTTGCAAAAATAGTCATTTTGTCAAATAAGCCATTATGTGGCCAATTTTGTAGAAATAGTCATAATTGACGCCAAAAATATTCTTATTTTTTGTAGAAATCTCCGATACAAAATGTGAAAGTTTTTCAAGTTTGTAGTCGGTTTCTGTAATTTTTCCTTCAAAAAAAAAAAAAAATCAAATAAACATATCTTTATTTCTTGCATTAATTTGCAAGAACTACGCTCGGTCTTGATTCATGCGGGGTCATGATACGTAGGCAATCCACATAGGATTCGACCATTTCCATAACCAAAAAAGAAAAAAAAATGAAAAACTACAAAAAGAAAAAAAAGAAGAAAATGAAAAAACCACAAAAAGGGAAAAAGAAAAGAAAATAGTAGAAAAAAAAAGAAGAAGGAAATCAATAAGTGGAATACCTTAACGCTAACCCGGTGGTTTCGTTCTGTCAATTTTCAGAAAGTCGAGGTGGTTGGTTGTGGTAAATTGGAAAGCAAGATCCAAGGAAAATGATAACCGACATTGAAGCTGTTACGAGTGCTCAAGAGACTCAGGGTTAGAAAATTCAACAAGGGTCTACTATGGTTGAGGAAAACGGAGCATTGAAACAACAAATGACCAAAATGTGGGCCAATGGGCAAGGACAGCCTTCTCATGAGTCACAATCTGCTATACAACAAGAACAGTACCACTCTCTCGAGTACCACTCGTACTCGTTTGACCTTCCTGCAAACGTTGAGAAGCTTACCCGAAATAATGTACAGGAAGAAATGGCCCAAAGATTGAAGAGATTAGAACAACGGCTGAAAAACATGCAAGAAATGGCATGTCAAAAGAGTGTTGCCTTCAGAGATCTTTGTATGTTCCCCGATGTCCACTTGCCGCCTGGTTTCAAGGTTCCCAAGTTGGAAAAGTATGATGGACGCGGAAACCCCATAGCCCACCTGAAAAGGTATTGCAACCAATTGAGAGGTGTGGGAAGAAAAGAAGAATTGCTTATGGCTTATTTTGGAGAAAGCCTCTCGGGAGTAGCATCTGAATGGTTTTGGGATCAGGACGCATCTGGTTGGCACGTCTGGGATGATTTGGCACGAGCCTTTATCAAACAGTTTCAATACAATATTGACGTCACCCCAAACCGCATTTCCCTTTCTAAACCGAAAAAGAAACCAACTGAAAGTTTCAGGGAATATGCCATCAAATGGAGAGAGCAGGCAGTGAGAGCTAAGCCACCCATGAATGATCACGAGTTGGCCACTGTTTTCCTTCAAGCTCAAGAGCCGGATTACTTTCAAAACATGATATCTGCAGTTGGTCGCTCCTTTGAAGAAATAATCAAAATGGGAGAAATGGTGGAAGATGGTCTTAAGACAGGCAAAATTATAAGTCAAGCAGCTCTCAAAAATGCGGCTCAGGATGTCCAAAGTGAATTCAGTGATGTGAATGGGAGGGATGACGAAATCATGATGACATCAGGGTCGAGAAGAGGTCCTATGAGAACATCTCAAAGGTATACGCAACCTCATCAAGTTTTTCATGACCCTCTTAAGCATTACTACCCACCTCAGAACCCTCCATACTATGTTGATCCAGTCCAGTATGTTGCTCAATCCTCAAAACACCCAAGATAGCGAGCCCGAACATCACAAAATCTTTATCAGCCTCCGCAAAATTTTCAAATACCTTATAACCCACATCCAAGCCAGGGGTATGGAAAGGAACAGAAGTTGAAAGATAATTTTACACCAATAGGAGAGTCCTATGCAAGTTTGTTTGAGAAGTTAAAACGACATGGCATGATTGCACCCGTCCCTCCAAATCGGGTGGATCGACGTGCGAGAAGTTTTGACTCATCCAAAAGGTGTGAATACCACTCCAATGCCCTGGGGCACGATGTTGAAAGTTGTCGGGATTTGAAAAGAGAGATAGAAAGAATGATTCGGGAAGGAATAATTGCGGTCCAAGGCAGTGGCATCCAAAACATTGCACAAAATCCTTTACCTGCACATAACGGAGCACATTTTGTGGGAATGCTGCCCGGTGACGTGGGTGATGAAAATCTTCTTGGGAGGTCAACTGAAGTTGAAGATATTGAAACAGAAAGTGATCTTAGCAACATTAATGCAGAATTCAGTGGCTAGGATGCCATGCTTGTCAATTGGGAAGGCGCTCCACCTCTTGGAGTTTTGATGGTTTATTTTGGTGTCATTTCTGTCACCCGGGTTATTTCAGGGTTGTAATCCGGATGTTATCTTGAGAGTCAAAACCCTTCTATCTTTCCATTTTTGCTTTGTTTAGTAATAAAAATTGTTTAGTGCCGTCTAGGTTTGTAATTCTAGTCAAGTCTGTTCGTTTTGTTGTTTCAACCCATCAGTTTAATGCAACTCTCTGTTTCCCATCATTCCTAGTCATTCCATTTCTAATCACTTTGTATTTCTTCTCATACTGACTTTAGCAACATGACATGCACATAATTCTAAGCCTGATTTTAAAAGTCAATGAAACAATGTTGAAGATGTAATGATACTCGGAAGAAATAAAAACATATTGGAATATTGTGAAGCCGGAATCAAGTGAACATTGGGGAAAGCGTAACGAAATGCCTTGGAAATGCATCATCGGCTTAAAGCCAAAGGCAAGAATACCCCAAAGCTGAAGGAACCATTCGTGGTATCAAGATTGTTGCCCAATGGCACTGAGAATCATCAAATACAGAAGGCAAATATGTGAATCAATCAAAGGTGTTTAACCGTGTAGTTTGTACTTGGTAGGTCTCGAAGATTGGAATGACGAAGGCATTTTATTCGGCTATCCAAACACTTTATCCATTGCTACCCCTTTGAGCCATATTATATTTTCTTTCATACCCCTCTTTCGGAATCAACAACAAAAATTGAGGATTGAGCGGGGAAATCAAATGGAGAAACAAAGAGAAAAGAAAAAAAAAGAAAAAAGAAAAATGCAATACAAGAAAGAAAATCGGGAAAAGTCAAAAGAAATTCATTAATTAATGACGTAGTCCGAACTACGTTTGACTTGATCCCGAAAGGGTACGTAGGCAGCCTCACTGAGGTTCAGTCACAATAAAGGAAAAATCCAAAAAAATCCCCCAAGAAGGAAACTGGGGCAAAAGTTATGGTTGTCGAATAAATAAGATTCCGAAAGTTGTAATTTTAACCTACGATGAAATATTTTTGAGCCTTTATATCCTTTTTTCTATATCCCATCCAAAAGCCTGCATTACGGTCCAAAGGAAGACCTTCCGACCAATCGTCAAGAAATGCCGAGACAAACGAGCAAAGGTGAATCACATCAAGGGCAACACTCCGGTCCGAACAAAGGAGAATGAAGAATTCAAGATGATGAGAACCACCACGAGACTCCAAGATGAGAGAAATCAAAATGAGAGAGTCTTATCGGTGAAAACCCGCACGGGCACCGTAAGACGACGGTGAGTCGAGAGAAAGAAAGAGCAAATGAGAGAGGCTTGATGGTGAAAACCCTATGGGCACTACAAGTCGACTAAGGATTAGATCAAAGAAATGAAGTGTTGAAGACCGGTTTCACGGCAGAGCTTGCAACAAGAGTTGAACATCAAATTTGCTATACAGAGAAGGCCAAAAGTGCATGTCAAGGTCGCTAGAGTCGGTATTCAAAATCCGATAGGTCATTCTTCCGTAGGTTTCTTGTTAGGAATTATGTTTTCCTTTCTTTCTATCCTTTGTACTTTGTTTTACCCTCCATCTTATTGAGTCTGTCGGGTCATAACAAGTATAGAAATGATTCCAAAATTTGCCACCAAGCTTTCCAATTGCACAGGATGGGATTTGGCCAACACGACAATTGTCGTAAGTGAGGAAAGGCCAAGGCCAGTGCTTTAAGCCAAAAGAGCAACATGTGCAATGGAGCGGGCAACAATAAAAACGTTTGGGGTTCATGCAAGATGCAAAGGTCGGCAAAGTGCCAACTCGGGGGAAAATATAATAAATGGAAACATGGGGTTTGAACAGAGAAAGGTATATATTCTGACAAAGGGAAGAGTCAGTCAAGAAACACCCAAGGTTGTAGACTTCAAGATCGGAATTGTGGGATCCGTCAAGAAAGGAACAACATACATGCCGTAAGGAAGGCGGCTTTTGAACAAAGAAGAAGTAAAAATGGATAGCCGGTGAACAGGCCAAGCATTCAAGTGGAAAGTTCAAGGCCACAACCAATCACCGCATTTTTAAACTGACAGAGTTTTCTTTGCTTTGAAACAGGAGCAAAAGATATTGTCAAACTAGGGCAGGAAAAATTTTCTGTCATCGGATAGTCATCCGAAGAGCATACAATTGTTTTGAAGATGAACAATTCAAGTTGAAAGGTGAATGAAGCAAGTATCGGAGTGAGATACAATCTTAGTCTGTTGAAACTTTCTCCTAAGACAAAAGTCTTAGTCCGATGAATTTTTCACCTAAGATGAATGGATAAAATCTTAGTCTGTTGAATCTTTCTCCCAAGATAGAAGTCTTGGTCTGATGAATTTTTCATCTAAGATAAGAGGATAAAATCTTAGTCTGTTGAATCTTTCTCCCAAGATAAAAGTCTTGGTCCGATGAATTTTTCACCTAAGATAAAGAGATAATGCAATGTGAAAACAAAAGGAAGGCAGAAGCCAATGAAAGCAGAAGTTGGAAAAGAAAGAAAGGGCAAAAGCCGGAAAAGAAAGGAAAGATTTTTGAAATTGAAAGACTTAAGAAAGTCTGAATTGCAAAGGGACCCAGTCTGACGAGTTATCTCCTGGAGTCATAAACTCAGTCCGATGGATATTCCTCCTGAGACCATGCAAATGAATAGACCCAATCCGAAGAGTTATCTCCTGGAGTCATAAACTCAGTCCGATGGATAATCCTCCTGAGATTACATTGAAATGGACATAGTCCAGTAAGATACAATCTTAGTCTGTTGAATCTTTCTCCCGAGATAAAAGTCTTGGTCTGATGAATTTTTCACCTAAGATAAAGAGATAATGAAATGTGAAAACAAAAGGAAGGCCGAATTCAATGAAAGTAGAAGTTGGAAAAAGAAATGAAGGCATAATTTGAAACGAAAAGGAAAGGCATAATTTGAAAGGTAAAATCAGAAGTTGGAAAAGAAAGAAAGGTAAGAAGTTGAAAAGAAAGAAAAGTTTGTTGAATTTGAAAGGCTTAAGAAAGTCCGAATTGCAAATGGACCCAGTCTGATGAATTATCTCCTGGAGTCATAAACTCAGTCCGATGGATAATCCTCCCGAGATTACATTGAAATGGACATAGTCCAGTGAGATACAATCTTAGTCTGTTGAAACTTTCTCCCAAGATAAAAGTCTTGGTCTGATGAATGTTTCACCTAAGATAAAGAGATAAGCAACCGAAAGTTACACGGCAGGAGAAAAGCAAAAAAGAGGAAGGCAATAAGAAATAGGGACGGCAGATGCCAGTTGCCAGCAGTTTATATCTAATAAATTTTGTTTCATGAAGGAACAAATTGTCACTCATCACTTTAAAGTGAATGTGACCGATGTGGAAAATAGAAAACACAAAAAGAGAAAGTTCGCCAAATAAGTGGAGAAATTCACAGGAAAGAGATAATTGGTAAAAGAAAATACCAAAAAGAGGAAGATAGCATCCTTTAAAATCCACTCCCCGGTCCTCAGGCTGCGGGAATACATTTTTTGCATTGCACGTTTAATTTCTGTTAGGCGCCCACCTTCTAATACGGGAATATTTTCTGCATTCGCATTGCACGTTTAAATTCTGTTAGGTGCCCACCTTCTAATACGGGAATATTTTCTGCATCGCATTGCACGTTTAATTTCTGTTAGGCGCCCACCTTCTAATACGGGAATATTTTCTGCATTCGCATTGCACGTTTAATTTCCGTTAGGTGCCCACCTTCAAATACGGGAATACTTTTCTGCATCGCATTGCACGTTTAATTTCTGTTAGGTGCCCACCTTCTAACACGGGAATACTTTTCCGCATTGCACGTTTAATTTCTATTAGGCACCCACCTTCTAATACGGGAATACTTTTCTGCATTCGCATTGCACGTTTAATTTCAGTTAGGTGCCCACCTTCTAATACGGGAATACTTTTCTGCATTTGCATTGCACGTTTAAATTCTGTTAGGTGCCCACCTTCTAATACGGGAATACTTTTCTGCATCGCATTGCACGTTTAATTTCTGTTAGGTGCCCACCTTCAAATACGGGAATACATTTCTGCATCGCATTGCACGTTTAATTTCTGTTAGGTGCCCACCTTCAAATACGGGAATACTTTTCTGCATTTGCATTGCATGTTTAAATTCTGTTAGGTGCCCACCTTCAAATACGGGAATACTTTTCTGCATCGCATTGCACGTTTAATTTCTGTTAGGTGCCCACCTTCAAATACGGGAATACTTTTCTGCATCGCATTGCACGTTTAATTTCTGTTAGGTGCCCACCTTCAAATACGGGAATACTTTTCTGCATCGCATTGCACGTTTAATTTCTGTTAGGTGCCCACCTTCAAATACGGGAATACTTTTCTGCATCGCATTGCACGTTTAATTTCTGTTAGGTGCCCACCTTCAAATACGGGAATACTTTTCTGCATCGCATTGCACGTTTAATTTCTGTTAGGTGCCCACCTTCAAATACGGGAATACTTTTCTGCATCGCATTGCACATTTAATTTCTGTTAGGTGCCCACCTTCTAACACGGGAATATTTTTCTGTACTGCATCTCATACATGTCTGCATTTAAAAAGAAAAAAAGAAAAAAAAATGATGATGATGAAAGTCTGATATTCAAAAGCATGATGTGCCCAGTCACCATACTGGGGCAGAAAAATCTCTATTTGGTTGTTTATTTTGTCACAAGCATGGGTCCACCTGGAGAATGAACGAATGCTTCATATTGAAGAATGTTTGAACAAGTCAAGGCAAGAACAAGAATGCCAGTGAAGAAAAGTTAAACAAGTCGAGGCAATAACAAGAATGCCAGTGAAAGAGAAATAGAAGTCAAGGCTCAGCAACTAGGAGCCCACCTGAAATCATGGGCACTATATGTCCGGACTTGATCCAAAAGCTGAAGAAGATTGAACCAACACCTGCGGCTAACAAGCATCAAGATTCAGATCAGGGTCCGCATGAAGCACCAACCAACTCAAGATCAAGCTTCAGAAGACTCATAGATAGGAATCTTGTAACTCGTAGCTAATAGGTTTAGTTAGTCTTTTTCAATTTTGATGTAATAACGGGACGGCGGACCGGAGCCTCGGACGGAACCTCGACTCTCAACCTCGATACTCCATCACTCCCGAACTATACTGACCTGATTCCTGTTTAGCCCAGGATATGTAGGCAACCTCTGAAGCGGGGTGCGGTCAAAGCTTTTCAAAATGCTTCACAACGGAATACTCGAACGGGTAAAAATCGTTCATAGTTGCTCACTTATCTTTGCACGGAAACTCTTCGTGTTCCCGAGCAAAAAGGGGCAGCTGTGAGCACGTGATTTTTACCCTACATGTGAGTTATTCCCATAAATTCAAAATAAATAACTTTTCCTTATTTTTACAATTCGTGTGTTAATTCATGTTAATTCAAGTATAAAAAATACAAAAAAAATATGCATTTGCATTTAGGAAATTAATTCTGCTAGTAGGTATTAATTCATTTTAGAACAATTAAAGAAAATAACATCAGACCCGAATTGGGCCATTTTTGCCTAAAACCTGGCCCAAATCATCCCAAGCCCATGCCCAAACCACCTATTCAGCCCTAACGCCCTAATTTCACAAGACCCAAATGATGCAGCCACTGTTCTTCTTCTCCAAGAAGAACACGAACCAACCCTTCCCCAAATCCAGTACAAATTCACGCGAGTGAGCATCAATCCCTAACCCACGCGTTACTCCTTCTCTCATCTTACCGTTCTAACGGTTTCTGACGCTAATATTCCCTCTCCTCTCACTCACTCATTTTTCGGAGATTGGAAGCTTCTGGAGATGGAATGCTGGATGAGTGTGAGACGTTAGATTGGTTTCATTCGATCTGAGCCCCACATTCATCAGGCATTTGGTCTTCAAAAGAGGTGTTATCTAATTTTTGAAAGAAGCGAATTCCAGGGAGCACGAGAGAGAAAAATTGGAGAAGAAAACTTCAGAGGAAATTTCAGATTTTAAAAATTAGATTCTAGGGTTCTTAAGTTCTTGAGATTTCATCTTCAATTTTTGTTCATTTTTGTTCTTCTTCCGTTCGTTATGGAATTCGATTGAGTTCGAGCTGTTGTTGAGTATTCTGTTTGAGCACGTTGAGCTTCACTCTCCCATCTATGAATTCATTTGGTTAAGTTCAAGTTGTTTTATTGCTATCGAGCTTTTGAGTCGAAACTGTGTAATTTGCCTTCGATTGTATTATCAAAAGAAGATCGGAATTTCAGGTTCAATGTTAATCATTCTGCTCTTGCAATTCTGTTTCGTCTCAATGCTTTGAACTATGTGTTTCTGCTTCGATTAGTTCTATGATTGAAGTTCATGTTGAATGAATTCATTCTCAGTGGTGTATCTTCAGTTTCTTTTGGTATTTGGACGTCTATATGAAATCTGTTCAACTCCAACGTGGTTAATCGAGGCTCGATTTGATTGTGTGGTTATTTGAATTGGTGAGGCATGTTAGGTTACTGTTAGAATTCATTTAACGTGCGATTTGTGTGTTCGTCTGCCTTGTCTATCGCTGTTCGATCATAGTTTGTTCTGAAAATGTTTGGAGAATTGGTTCCTAAATTGTCTGAAGGTTAATTTTGCTTGGAGTTCTATTATCATAAGCTGTCGGAGTTGGTTTGTAATTGCTATTTGAATCAGCAAAGGACTCATGTATTCTTCCTAAAATTTCATGCTTATTCAGGTACAAACTTTAAAATTAGTTGAGTCACGCGTAGTTTTCATTCATGCCTTAACGTTAGAAATGTATAACTATCTGAACGCTTGAATTCTTATCAATTGGATCAGCTATCTTCCTGCTCAAAGTTCTAGTGATCTGCTACACTTTTGGCTAGGATTGGCACCATTGCAGATGTTATTCTACAGGAATGGGGATTAAAGATGCATGTTGTGTTATTTGCTGAAGTCAGTTTCTAGTTTTGCTCATGCCTTGTTGCTAAAGATGTATAGATCATTGGTTCCCTTTTCTACTTCTTTCAAACTTGAGTAAATTGCGTCAAGCAATTTGAAGTGCTAGGTTTCATTAGAGCATTTGCATTTGGCAGTTGTGATTGTGACAATCCAGTTCCCTAGATTTTGGTTTAAAACAAGAGGTTAAGTCAAAGTTGTCATGCGAAATAGGTATGTGCAGAACTGCATCTATTTCTTCTCTTTCACTCGAATATCAGTCTTGCATGTGACCTTAAATGACTGAATCATCTCTGAATCATCCATTTGGTTTAGATTGTATTCACTCATATTGTATCGTCAATTATAGATCATCATTAGCCTCTCTGGACCTCAGTTTAGACATCTGTTCTTGCTGGAAATTTCTCTTGTCTCGCGCTGTTTAAACAGCAGGTTTTCACAGGTTGTTGAAGGCAAATTATGCACTGTTGGTTTTCATTTGAAGAGCTGAAGTATTTGTGTTAAGTTTTAATCCGTGTGAATCTGCTTTATGACTTGAAATTAGACATAGGACCAAACACTCTAAGACTCCTGGGAATTAGCAATATTTAGGAGTAGTCAAGTGATTTTTATTTCACAATTGCGTATCGATGCATTTCTGCTGTTAGTTTTGGTTCGTTTGTTGTCTCTATTGTTGGATTCACCTCCTATTTCCAGATTTGTGGCAACTAGTAACAGGGGCGTTCGAGAACCATATGGATTGCAGCACATCTGGAGAGGAAGTCTATATGAGTGTTCATATAGATGTAGACAGTGAGACTACACGCCGGATTTTAATCCAGTTCGATGCTCCATTTTGAGTTTCGATTTGGAATTGATATGCAATCTGCTGCTGTTGTTGATACCGGAATAGTCGAGCTCCATTCCATCAGTTTTCTCCATCGGCCTCTAGAAACCAGCTTGGGTGGAATTGAAACGGGTGTTCGATCATTGGTGTTGTTGTTCGAGTCCGGTGAGAGTTCATGAGCTCAGAATCAGAAGAGGATGGGGTTGTTTGCTTCTGCATAGGCAGTGAGGAAGTCAACAGTATTCGAGGTAAAATTGCAGCTCTCTCTGCTCCATTAAAATCAATGTTGTATGGTAATTTCATTGAGTCTGATAAGCAAAGAATTGTTTTTACACACGTTGGTATATCTGCGGACGGAATGAGAGCTGTAGATTTCTTTACTAGGACTAGAAGATTAGATTCTTGCTCACCCAATGTACTTCTGGAGCTTCTTTCATTTGCAAATAGATTCTGTTGTGAAGAAATGAAATCTGCTTGTGACTGTTACTTGTCATCTTTGCTTTCCGATATCGATGAGGCATTGGTTCTTATTGATTATGCTCTGGAGGAGAGAGCACATTTGCTCGTGGCGTCTTGCTTGCAGCTGATGCTAAGAGAGCTTCCAGGTTATTTATATAATCCAAAGGTTCTCAACACATTTTGTAGCTCTGAGGCTAGGGAGAGACTCGCCACAGTTGGGCAAGCTTCTTTTCTGTTATATTATTTCCTTAGCCAGGTAGCAATCGAAGATAACATGATGTCCAAAGTTACAGTTATGTTAAACGAGTGCTAACGAAAGATGGCAGAAGGCACTCGCTTTGCATCGACTGTGTTGTGTATTGCTTGAAAGGAAGGATTACAAAGAAGCTCAACATTATTTTGAGATGGCTATTGAGGTTGGTAATATTTATTCAATTCTTGTTTTGTCCTTAGAATTCGAGGCGTGCCATTTAGCAAATTTCATGGCCCTCGCAAAGTACAAAAGCGAAATTACTTTAGGCGCGTTAGTTAATAATAATACCTTCCTAATCACGGGTGCGCATTTATGTGACCCAAATCTTGCTCTCGGCGAAACTGAAATACATTAAAGTCACAGGCGTACTGGTTGCGGTGTGACTCAAAATGTGTTTTCGTGACGTCGCAATTCTTTTAAAATTGAAAAGCGGAACATTAAAAGCACATAATTAAAATATGTAAAGAAATCAGATAAAAGCAAAAAATTGCAGTTGAGCGACCGTGCTAGAACCACGGAATCCGGGAGTGCCTAACACCTTCTCCCGGGTTAACAGAATTCCTTATCCAGGTTTCTAGTTTCGCAGACTGTAATACAGAGTCATAAATTTCCTCGGTTCGGGATTAAACCGGTGACTTGGGACACCATTATTTTTCCAAGTGGCGACTCTGATTAACCTCTAATTGATCCCGTTTCGACTGTCCTTTAAGTGGAAAAACTCCTTCACTGATTATTATTATATTCCTTTCGGGGTGTAGTATTAAACAGTGGCACATTTACGTTTTTACGTTATGTGCGGTGAAAAAAAGGAGGTGTGACAAACTGTATTTGTAAAATTATTCTGGAGAAAATAAAATAACATAAACAGAAATATAAATGAAACAAATATTAATTCAAGCCGACTGAATTCACACTGTTTTCTGACGAAATTTATTTCCCTTCTAGTACCCAAGGTTATGGATTATTTTCTCTTAGGATAGAATGAATTACACTTTGGTGTAGTGGTATTTTCAATCTAAATATTTTTGACCAAATCCGAATCTGAAGCCGAGCTGAACGAGCAGCAACGACAACGACGCGAGCCTTGCCTTCTTCACAACTCTTTAAGATCTAGAAGAAGAATAATTGCTTATATACTGATTCACGCCCAAACAACAGTCGTAGTCAATATAATCATGTCAATTAAGTCCAGAGTCGATCCCACAGGGAATTAACCTATCAACTGCAACTTCCAAAACCCAATAACACTTCTGAAGCACCTTCCTCAAACTTTTGAATATATTTTTGTGGAATATTTTCTACTAACTAACTTTTGCAAGAATTTGAAGACTCGAAAGAAAGAATTGAATGTTGTAAAGAATGAAGATAAAGACTAAGGTATTGATTTCCCCTATTGATGGAATCACTTCTGTTTATGCTCATACAAATTTTTAATATTACTCTATCAATCATGAACGCTATTTTTACCGTAATTCTCTCTCGAGCAACTACAATAATTTACTAATGTACTCTCCCGAGCTACCCTAGCTAGCTTTAATTTGAACGGTTCACTTTATATTGCACCCAATGTTTCGCTATTCTTAACCCCACCTTTACGCCTACAATTATAGATTCCTCCAATAATCTAGGTGTGGTGTTATTCAACAATTTACCTAAATATGCACTCTTTTCCAAGTTATGCACACTAAATAGGCACAACTAATTGAGGATCCTACCAATTAACTACAATAAGAACAAAGTTGAACAAATAGAAATCTAGCTAACAATTTGTAATCACATAACCCAGAAGTTCATCACTTAATAGGTTCCATCAAAACCTTAAATAAAGAATTAGCTACTCATAATTAAAGAAACAAGATAGATAATTGAATTCATAATCAAATATTCAATGTAAAAGAAAAAAAGATGTTGAGAGAGTTCTCTCTTACTAGTTTTCTTACAAAAGTAATGAATAATACAATACTTGCCTCTCTTGGGTTAATCCTATCATTAAATATAGGGTTTAGGTTACATAATTTGAGTTTTGACACTTTAATCCTTCAAATTTCCAGCCTCCACCGTGGTCCATCCGCGTTCGTGGTTGGATCGCGGAAAAACAACCTCTCTGAATCTTCAGAGATTCCGCAAGCCCTTTCTACCGCGGTCCGTCCGTGTTTCGATCGCGTTCGCGGTTGTTCACCCTGTTACTTTTGAAATTTGGGAAAACTTAAAACATGAAAGTTTTAGCCCTTTGGGTTATGTTTCCAACCATATATTATGGAGCCAAAACAGAGTTTTGAGAAAAGAGTTATGTCTAATTTACTTGACAGTGCGCAATATGCCTCATCGAGTCTTCGTTTGTACTAAACTATCAAATTTGACCCCCGAACACGATCCCGGCTTAATTTCTTGAGCTTTTACTCAGACGTCAAAGCTCCAAATCACTTAAATTAATTCTATAACATGTATATATCTCGGAATCACAACTTCCCGGCTATTTTCAACATAATTTCTTGACTTGTACCACACTTTGGCCTTTTTCACCATCATTTGACTCCAAAACTTGCTCTTTTTATCTTTATTAGCTCATGTGTACCTATAACACACTAAAAACACTAATAAAAGCTTTTTGTCATCATAAATAATATCAAAATAACAATAAAGTGTGTGATTATTTAGGGCATAAATATAGTCAAATTCACCTATTATCAACACCCCACTCTTAAACCTTTGCTCGTCTTCGAGCAAACTTAATCACACTTTAGGCCAATTTTATTAATGAATCCCCCAAAATATGTCACAAAAGGTATCTTTCATGATTAACTTAAGACATGCACAATTCTTACCCAGCTCTAAACTCAAATGCCAACACATTATTGCTTACTCTAATTACTATCACAGACTTGCAAATTTACCTTTTTCTTCCTGAGTTACATGCCCTCACACAATTTATTGAGAGAAGTTCCCACACATAAACAATTTAGAACATGGAACTTATAGATATAGGAAGAATTTCACTCACTCTCAACAAAGAACATTCATATGCATACAGATACACCATAGGATTGCCCCTAGTGTAATACTCCAATAATCGAGTTATTCAATCGCAGATCAAGAGGTCTTTAAGGGTTGTAATGTTGGCTATGGGATGGGTAGGATACTTTTGGTTATAGTGGCTAACCTCCCTAAGAACTTTCTTTCTTTTTCACAACTTCCCTTTAGGCTTTTTTATTATGCCTCCCCTAAACATTCCTTCACCTTTATTCACTTTTAATCCCCATTTTTCTATTGGTGTAACTGGCTTTCTTATTTTAAATATATACATTGATATTCTTTTTTTTTTCACTACTTTGTAGTATTTACAGTAGTTTTCCAGTTCACCATTTTTCTACCATTCATTGTTGATTTTCCCTTTTTTAACTTCCCTTCACCCCACACTTAGACTTTTGCATATTTGTTACAACACAAGTGCTTCTAGGAGGTAAAGTAGAACAATATACGATTTCGATTTTTATGAATATTCAATGGTTATCAAAGAATAGGCTTTAGGCTCAAAGGGGTTAACTAGGATACAATGTAGAGGTGAATTCACATTTTATTGATTTATGGGGTTACACAAAGAAATGCCTCTATCATCTCTATAAACAAACAACTTCCATTTTGCTTTGCACACACACATGGCAAGTTCTAGGTATCATGTAAAAACATATAATGTAGGTAAAAGCTCACACACACTTAGCATGCAACTCATTTAGAATCATGTTCATCTACAGAGTCCTATCAATGTTCAAGCAAGCTGCATTGTGCAAATTTAAGGCATATCCTATAATCTACAGTCAAGCTTAGATCATACATTCTCAAGTTCATTTTAGTTTTTGCTAATGTGCATAATTGGGGTTACATGTTAACCTTTGCCCTCTAATCCTAAAAATGAAAAATCTACCTAACCCGGTTCAATAAAAATCCTTGGAAAAGAACCGTGGTCAAAAGAAAACCCAAGGGGGAGATGATACACTACCTAGAAAAAGAAAAGAAAAGAAAGAAAAATTCCTACATGGACTACTTCTCTCAAGAGTACTTGTCCAAATAGTCCGTCATCAGGAAGAGTCCTCTACTCATATTTTTGGATTTTTCAAATTATTTGATTTTATTTTTGTGTTTTTTTTATTCCGACTTAGACCATTAAGAAACCCGTCGCCAAGTGTCCATCATCGGGCCAAGATAGCTAATATAATTTACAGCTAAATCTACCATGTACAACATACAATACAAGAAAAGTCTCCCACCCCACACTTAGGATCATGACATGCCCTCATGGCATAATAATCAATGTACAACACAGAAGGGTGAGAAAACTTACCTGGGACCTACCCCGTATCTAGCAACTTTATCACTTTCTTTCTCACCATATCCTTCATATTCGAGTTCAACCTTCTTTTGCGTTTCCTGAAGGATTTGTTTCCCTCTTCCAAGAGAATCTTGTGCATGCAGCATGCGTGGCTGATCCCCTTTATGTTTGCCATGGTCCAACCAATGGCAGTTCTGCATTCTTTAAGTACCTGTATAAGCTTTTGAGCCTGCACATCTAGCAAACCAGATGAGATAATAACATGTAAAGTGGAGTTAGGGCCTAGAAATTCATACCTGAGATGAGCTGGTAGTGGCTTAAGTTCCAGCTTTGGTGGCTCCTCAATGGATGGTTTTGCTGGAGGGGTCTCTCTCTTCTCTAAGTGTAGAGGTTCAAACTCCAACTCTCTATCCCAAAACCCCTTACCTTCCAGAGATAACACCCACTCTGCCAGGCTTTCACCATTTACCTCTTCTAAGTTCATCGGGCATGCTTGAAGTGGATCTTCAACTATCAATTCTGCATCATCTGTCTCCACTATCACATCTACTGCATCAGTGAGAGAGCAATTCGCGAACTCACTAGGGCGCCTCATGGATTTTTGTATGTTGAATATGATCTCCCCCTCATTCAGCCTCATCTTAAGTTTCCCGTTATCACAATCAATCAGAGCTCTCCCTGTGGCTAGGAATGGTCTTCCTAAGATTATAGGAATTTCCTCGTCCACCTTGCAGTCAAGAATAACAAAATCGGCGGGAAACACAAACTTCCCCACCTAGATGAGCACATCATCCAATATACCGAACGAACGCTTAACCGTCCGGTCAACAAGCTGTAATAACATGGAAGTATGCATGGCTCTCCCGATGCCCAGCTTCTTATAAATCACCAAGGGCATAAGATTTATGCTAACCCCTAAGTCACACAATGCCTTAGCAAAGGCAAAGTTTCCCATAGTGCATGGAATAGTAAAGCTACCTGGGTCAGATAGTTTCTCAACTATGGGTCTAGAGACCACTGCACTACATGTCTGTGTAAGAGTCACGATGGCCATGTTTTGGAAATCAAATTTCCGTGACATCAAATCTTTCATCATCTTAGCATACCCAGGCATTTCTTTCAAAGCTTCAATTAAGGGAATGATTACCTGGATTTGCTTGAGCATCTCGAAGAATCTCTTGTATTTCTCCTCTTTCTGGTGCTTGGCCAACCTTTGGGGGAATGGGGCTGGAGGCCTCTTCTTCCCAATCACGTGGGATTTTTCTTTCTCTATCACATGTTCCACAGCCGACTGCTCTATCGGTTCAGCTACTTTCTCCATTCCCTGCTGCACATCCTTACTTTCGGCTACTGGCTGGACTGTAACTTCTGTAAACCCTGTGGACTCATCCAGTTGAATGGGTAATGGAGTGAGTGTCTCAGCCTGCAAATTGCTTCTCTCTCTTTCTTGCTCGGCATCAAGATCTCTTCCACTTCTCATATTAACTACCATCATCTGCTTTGGAATTTGATCCTTTAGGTTTGTTTATGTATCCTGCAGGCAATGTCCCATGAGGACGATTGTTAAGTGACATAGCAATCTGGCCCACATGTATTTCAATATTCTTGATAGTTGTGTTATGTGCATCTATCCTCTCATTGGTTTTGGCATGTGACCTAGTTACCTGCTGCATCATAGCTTCCAACCTTGCGAACTCGTCGTCATGTCTACCCCCATGCTATGGTGGATGTGGATGATACCCCTGCCGCTGATTGTTGAAATTCTGAGGTCTAGGATATGGAGCCATGTTGTTCGGTGGCTTCATACCTGCTGCATTATATTGTGGCTGAGGAGGCCTGTACTATTGTGGAGCTTGCTGACCCCAACTCTGGTTACCATATCGCTGCCCTCCATAATTTGCCACATAGTTCATGTCTTCATGCTGGTGATGATGTTCTTGGTCTGCAGCCCATAGATTACCTATGGGTTGGCTAATGCAAGATGTGCATAAACCACCATTGGTAGTATCTACAATGTGAACCTGCTGCTTGACCCCAGATTCTTCCACTTCTTCGTCAGGATGCTCATTTGTGTCAATAAAGTAGCCATGTTCTCCTCCATAGTATTGGACGGATTCAGAGGTACAGAGTGTACCACTGGAGTAATAGGAGCATTCATGGTCGTCCACCCGGAGTTTTGAGCCATCTTGTCAAGCAAATTCTGGCCTTCTCTCCAGGTCTTGTTCAGAAAAGCCCCACATGCTGAGGAATATACTATATTCTTCATACTGTCTAAAAGCCCCATGTAGAACCTTTGACCTAACATCTACTCAAGAACCCCATGGTGAGGACACATAACCAACATACCTTTGAATCTGCCCCAAGTTTCATGTAATGTCTCCATTGGTTTCTGCTTGAAGCTCACAATCTCATCAATTCGTTGAGCTGTCTTGTTTGGTGGATGAAACTTGTTGTGGAATTGTTTGACTAACTCATCCCATGTTGCAATAGAGTTTATGGGGAGTGAGTTTAGCCATTCTGCGCAGCCCTTGTAACTGAGAACAGAAATAGTAATAATCTGATGGCTTCTAGTATCACGTTTGGTTGCCTCTGTGTCTTGCATATTGAGAGAAAGTTCTTCAGGTGCTGTTGTGGATCTTCAACCTGAGTCCCAGAGAATAATCCCATGTTTTGCAACAAGTGTAGCATATTGTTGGTAATCTGGAATGACTCAGCATGAATCGCTGGCACAATAATGGCAGTTGCCAAATTATCCGCTGTTGGTTGTGCCCAGTCAAATAATACACCTTCATGCACCTCCTGCGCCTCCTGTGCATTCAACCCAGCTTGCTGGTTTGGGTCATTCATGTTTCTCATGTCGAAATCTAGTTTAATTGGTTGCTGAGATTGTTGAAGTTGTTTGATTGCCCCGTTACGTGCCCGGAAAGTTTGCTCTGGGTCTGAGAGTCCTTCAATTAGTTTTCCAGTCCTTGCAGGTTTCCTACCATGCACCCGAGTATCCAATTCAACAACCGTAAAAAATTTCAATGTAAAGTGTGTAGAAAGAACCTGACTACACAAGTCCGTTAACTCCCCGGCAACGGCGCCAAAATTGATTCACGCCCAAAAAAGGGTCGTAGTCAATATAATCTGGTCAATTAAGTCCAGAGTCGATCCCACAGGGAATTAACCTATCAACTGCAACTTCCAAAACCCAATAACACTTCTGAAGCAGCTTCCCAAACTTTTGAATATATTTTTGTGGAATATTTTCTACTAACTATCTTTTGCAAGAATTTAAAGACTTGAAAGAAAGAATTGAATGTTGTAAAGAATGAAGAGAAAGACTAACGTATTGATTTCCCCTATTGATGGAATCCCTTCTGTTTATGCTCATACACATTGTCAATATTATTCTATCAATCATGAACGCTATTTTTACCATAATTCTCTCCCGTGCAACTATAATAATTTACTAGTGTACTCTCCCGAGCTACCCTAGCTAGCTTTAATTTGAACGGTTCACTTTAGATTGCACCCAAGGTTTCGCTATTCCCAACCCCACCTTTACGCCTACAATTATAGATTCATCCAATAATCTAGGTGTGGTGTTGTTCAATAATTTACCTAAATATGCACTCTTTTCCAAGTTATGCACACTAAATAGGCACAACTAATTGAGGATCCTACCAATTAACTACAACAAGAACGAAGTTGAATAAATAGAAATCTAGCTAACAATTTGTAATCACATAACCTAGAAGTTCACCACTCAATAGGTTCCATCAAAATCTTAGATAAAGAATTAGCTACTCATAATTAAACAAACAAGATAGATAATTGAATTCATAATCAAAGATTCAATGTAAAAGAAATAAAGACGTTGAGAGAGTTCTCTCTTACTAGTTTTCTTGCAAAAGTAATGAATAATACAATACTTGCCTCTCTTGGGCGAATCCTATCATTAAATATAGGGTTTAGGTTACATAATTTGAGTTTTGACACTTTAATCCTTCAAATTTTCGGCCTCCACCGCGGTCCATCCATGTTCGCGGTTGGATCGCGGAAAAACAACCTCTCTGAATCTTCAGAGATTCCGCGAGCCTTTTCTATCGCGGTCCGTCCGCGTTCCGACCGCCTTCGCGTTTTTTCACCCTGTTCCATTTGAAATTTGGAATAACTCAAAACATAAAAGTTGTAGCCCTTTGAGTTATATTTCCAACCATATATTATGGAGCCAACACGGAGTTCTGAGCAAAACGTTATGTCCGATTTACTAGACAGTGCGCAATATACCTCATCGAGTATTCGTTTGTACTAAACTATCAAATTTGACCCCCGAACACGATCCCGACTTAATTCCTTGAGCTTTTACTCAGACATTAAAGCTCCAAATTACTTAAATTCATTCCATAACATATATATAGCTCGGAATCACACCTTCCCGGCTATTTTCAACATAATTTCTTGACTTGTACCACACTTTGGCCTTTTTCACCATCTTTTGACTACAAAACTTGCTCTTTTAGTCTTCGTTAGCTCATGTACCTATAACACACTAAAAACACTATAAAAGCATTTTGTCATCATAAACAATATCAAAACAACAATAAAGTGTGATTATTTAGGGCATAAATATAGTCAAATTCACCTATTATCATATACCCAAAAATAACCTTTCCTCTTCCAATATGAGACAATGTCCCTTTAGCAAGGAGGGAAACTCAAATGAAACTCAAATATTTTCCCTCAATTTCTCAGTCACCTCTTTTAAGCATTAATATACTTAAAAACCCAACAGTTCCATACTGTTACATGCCGCAGTGATAACTTCCAAGGCATTACGATTGCCAAGTTCGGCTAACATCCTACCAACATTGTCTACCAGGGGCGGATCCACCTTATGAGGTAGGGGTGCCACGCCACCCGCTCGTTTCCGTAAAAGTTTAAGTATGTAAGTAAGATAGCTGTGAGAAAATGATTATATAGTTGGAGTGGCACCCAGAAATCACAAAATAGTCTCGGGTACCACTGGTTTAGCGTGCACTCCAGAAGCTTTAGTGGCCTTACGGATGCGAGTTCGAATCCTACTATGGCACCTTCATTATTTTTACCTTTTATTTACCTATTAAAATTGCTTTATTCTTAGTTTATTTAGCTATAGGGCCACCTCTTCTTCCTTTTTGCCCTTTGCTTTCTTGTCCTCCCTTTCTTCTTTTTTATTTGCTATCTATCTTTTTGAATTGATTTTAGTATTAACATATAATGGCTCTCTTTTTTTATAACATAATATAATTTTATATATTGGAGTATAATTTGTATCATATTTCCTATTGACCTTTTGAAAAAACACTAAATAACTTTATTAATAGTCGTTTGAGTTGACTATAATAGGTTAAATGTTGAAGGTAATTCGACAATTAACATGAAAAGCTTAACCCAAGAATGATAAAGGTAAATTATTCTAGTCAAACAAAGAATATGTAGTATTCAACTAGTCTTTAAGTAATTTTTCTAATTTGAGGCCCTCTTTCATGATTTTGTTTTTTCAATTTTAAATATATATTTAAATTAAGTATAAAAATACTGAACCTAAATCGAACTTATTAGATTTGTAAAAAAAAAAACCTATTCCAATTAATCCTAAATCATTTTTATTCGGTCTCTGTAGCTAGTTATATGTATTATTTAGGGGCATACACATAAAGTTTTAATAAGTGGTATCAACATTTGAAGAAGTGAACAAATAGATAATTACTTTAACAACAAACAACGTTAAATTTTGTATTCATATCCAATATTCTTTTATTTTATTTATTATTTATATATACATAATAACAACAACAACAACAACAACAATAACAACAACCCAAGTATAATCCTACGAGGTGGGGTCTGGGAAGGGTAATACGTACGCAGGTCTTACCCCTACCCGAAAGGGCAGAGAGGCTATTTCGAATAGACCCACGACTCGGGAAAAGGAGAATAAAAACAAAAGCAAAAATATCTAATAAAATATTTCAGCGAAGCAGTGTCCCGTAACACCGCTTGGTGTTATATATATCTGCCCTTGAATATACTGTATGCATAAAGTATTGGCACCCGCGACCTCCGGATCCTGGATCCGCATCTGTTGTCTACATCATGTTTTAAAGAAGAGTCTCCATCTTTGTCCGCCAGCACTTTGGGCTCAACAAGAGGAGTAACTGCCAGATAGACCGGATAATACGTGCTGGATTGATTGATTACCTTTTTATCCAGTTGGATGGTTCATTTCCTTCCTTGAAGTTATACATAATCCTTCCCTTCCTCATTCTGGACAGTAATAATCTGCAGTCATAAATTAAGGCACAAGTATTTTATTATCTCAGTTGAGTCAATTTCCACTTCCGGTGGTGCGAGTGTTTAGTTTCGTTAATTGCACAAAGAAATAAAGATTATAAAGAAAAAAAATTCTTAGCTTGTAAGTTTACGTGAAATTAATATTGCTCTTTTTGTTTTTCTTTTCTTATTATCTGGAGCTTTATAATTTTAAGTTTCAACTTTACGTTGAAAATGAATCAATTTGTTGGAACCATTTGACATTGACTGTTGGATAAAGGTGAAATGTAATGTTCTCTGGTTAACCAGCATTAAGTGACCATCCAGCTGTGGTTGGTTGAAATTAGTATGGTCTTATGTTCATTATTTCGCATTTTATGTCATTTTGCATACAACGTGGAAAAAGTAAACTACTTGTGCATGATTACATATATCTTATTCACGACGTTAGTAAAGGTAGAATTTTTATTTAGAAGATTTAAAAAGTACGCAAAAATTTTAACATAATAATAAAGTATATATATATATATATATATATAAAGTTAATTCTATACGCACAGTATAATTATTTAGTGAAGGTCGTTTGACTCGTTTCATCCTACCCTTCTTCCCTTAGCTCCGCCCCTGTATGATGTCTCCAAGATTAGCGTCACATATGAGCAAAATTAGAGCATGCTGGTGGGAGTACACAAATAAAAACGAAAATTAATTTTAAAAGTTAAAGGGCGGTTTGATGCATTAAGTTCGCTTTATGTGCGAGGTTCAAAGAAGGGTCACACCACAAAGGTCTATTGTGTGCGATTTTATCTTGTATTTCTATAAGAGACTGTTTTCACAATTTGAAGCTACCGTGACCTCCTGGCCATTCTAATCTAACCGAAGCTGTCGTGACCTCCTGGCCATTCTAATCTAAAGTTACGGTAGGAACCCATAAACCTCAAATCCTGGATCCCTCCAACACACT
>JASVEL010006413.1:0-56920 GCA_032618575.1 Nicotiana noctiflora
ATGCACTCAACGCTTTCAGTTACTTACGCCTGTTCCATTTTTGTGAATTTTCTTGTTTTTCTGTCTTTGCAGCCAAGGTTTCCACGCCCCGATCCATGCCAGATATAAGGGCATGGGTAGGGAGAGTGATCCCACTCACGGAAGAGTGCAGGACATGGGTGGCATTTACCACGAAGTACGGTCTTCTAGGTATTGCATCAACTTTTTGTTTTGGCGATTTTATTTTCTAGCGTTGCCTCCTGACATACCTTTCTTTGGTTAATGTTTTGGCAGACCGGAGTGTCCCACAAAGGAGGAGAGAACGTCACGCTGCAGCTTCCTCATTGGTGGACTATGACTACAAGCACGTAGCTCAGGAGCGTTAAGATGAGGACATTCCTGAGGTTACTCAGCCTGAGGGCAAGCGTGCGGCCGTGGAGGCATTTAGTGAGGATGTTTTTGATGCCGCTCATTCTGAGGGAGAGGATATGATCCAGGAGCCCTCTATCGAGGACGTTCTTGAGGCTACTCGGCCCGAGGTCGAGCCGGTAGTCGAACTTGTGAATGAGGAGACCCACCCCTTCGCCTCCATCTCCTCCTGCCGAAGAGGAGGCTTCCGAAGGCGAAGAGCCGCCGGAGCAGAAAAGGCACCGACTGCTTCTTGGCAAAGGTATAGTCGTGGAGCACAGGAGGGCGGTTATCTACCGTCCTAAGTCGAGGCTGGTCTTTATGGGCGATGTTATTCGCCCGGAGAAGGTGGCCCTTTCGAGAGAGGTCGTAGTCGATACTGCTTCCCCACAAGTCGAAGGAGGAGATAAATTGGCCGCTGCCAAGGCAGCTGGTGGCACGGAAGGAACAGATTCCGAGCGAGCTCCCACATCTGCGGACGTGCCGCGTGGGGATCATGCTCGAGTAGATATGGTGGTGACGGGGCCTAACCATCGGATTATGATCCCAACAGGGTATAACCTGCTTTTGGATAGTGAGCAGGCCGCGACGGACATGACTTTGCTGTGCGCAGCTGCTGAGACTGAGACCTTGAAAGACGTCAATGACATGGACTTATCTCGACGAGTCGCCGGCACAGCTTTGCAGGTAAGCTCTGTCGTTATTTCTTGTTATTTTACCTTGGGCCTTTAGGCTTGCTTTGACTTTGGTTGTGTTCCTTTTTTCAGACCCTCATTTTGGAAGTAGAGAGGGGCCGGCGTGATCAGAGAAGGAATACCACCCTTAGGAGGGCAATAAGGAAATACAGGGAGGTCCAAAACAAGCATAAAACGTTGGCAGACCTCTATGCCCAGGACCCATAGTTTCACGTATTTCGCGAGGGTTTGGAGCAGGCAGAAACTCAACTGCGAGAGCGCACGGCTTAGTTCGAGAGGGCAGATGCAGATTTAATGGTTGTTGTGGATCGAAATACTGAGGTAGAGAATCTTCTTCGGTTGAAGGAGGAGGAGTTGGAGATCGTCCATGGGGCGATGGCGGAGGCTGCTGAATTGCGTGCCAAAGTTGATGCCTTAACCGCCAAGCTCAGAGCCAAAGTAGCTGAAGTTGATGCTGTCCAACAGGTGACAGCGGCCGGACCTACTGACGATGTGTCCCGCGAGGCGCATGACATGTGGGTGTACGTCGAGGCTAGGCAGACAGTTTTTGAAGAGCTACGAGCCGTTGGTAGGGCTACTGAGACGGAGGTCGAGGATCAATACCATCTAGTTAGGGTCTCCCGGGAAGCTTGCAGGTATAACCCTGATTCCCCGGGCCCGACAGGATATACTTTTGCGGATGTGAATCAATTGGGCACGGGGTCCTAGATTTCTTTGTTGTTCTGGGTCGAGGGTGGCGATGAGCAAGGTGACGGACTGGCTGGCAAACTGGGAGGTGGTGGCGACCAGGGTGGTGGCGATGAACAAGGTGGTAGTTAGGAGGAATTTCGTTTTGATTTTGCAGTCGGAGGGACATGGCTATCGTAAATGAATTCACATGTAATTTTTTGAAGTAAATGGAAATTGTAAATATATATTTTTTGCTTTCATGTCTTCTTTCCGTACCTTTTACTTTGCGTACTTGTTGCGTAATGTCGATTTTTGTTGATTTAATTTGTCGTGGTTAGGCTGAGTCGACTATGGCCTTTGCCGTTTGTTTTCTTTAGGGCGGTTTTTACCTTTCCCGTGGTTCTGATCGGTTCGGGTTGAATGAATTAAGTCGGTCGCTTCGGTATTGGCCTTATCTTTTTACTTGTTATGGATGGCCATAGCCTCTTAGTACGTTGTAGACGACCTTAGCCTTTTATGCGTTATAGATGGTCGTAGCCTCTTTGTACACTATGGACGGCCTTAGCCTTTTATGCATTATAGATGGCCGTAGCCTCTTTGTATGCTGTGGACGGCCTTAGCCTTTTATGCGTTATAGATGGCCGTAGCCTCTTTGTACACCGTGGACGGTCTTAGACTTTTATACGTTATAGATGGTCGTAGCCTCTTTGTATGTTGTGGACGGCCTTAGAATTTTATGCGTTATAGATTGTCGTAGCCTCTTTGTACGCTGTGGACGACCTTAGCCTTTTATGCGTTATAGATGGTCGTAGCCTCTTTGTACACTGTGGCGGCCTTAGCCTTTTATGCGTTATAGATGGTCGTGGCCTTTCATACATTGGAGATGGTTGTAGCCTTTCATACATTGGAGATGGCCGTAGCCTTTCATGCATTGGAGATGGTCGTAGCCTTCCATGCATTGGAGATGGTCGTAGCCTTCCATGCATTGGAGATGGTCGTAGCCTTTCATACGTTGGAGATGGTCCTAGGCTTTCATACATTGGAAATGGTCGTAGCCTTTCATACATTGGAGATGGTCGTAGCCTTTCATACATTGGAGATGACCATAGGCTTAGTCCCTGTGATATGCCTATTGTGCTGATTAGCAGAATGACTGGCATTTTAGATTAGCCTCGTAAGCATTTCCGAGCATCTCCTTCATCGCCTCGTTAAAAACCTCTCCGAGAAAACCCAATTGGGACAAAACTCGGATGAGGGAAAAAGAGTACAAATCGGGGGATACTATTTAGAAATGGAAATACTTGAGGTGAGAGATGTTCCAGTTGTTTTGGAGAGTCTTTCCTTCCATGGTCTCTAGTCGAAATGAGCCTTTATCTGCTCTTACGGTGATTTTGTAGGGCCCGTCCCAATTGGTCCCCAATTTTCCTTCGTTAGGGCCTTTGGATGCTAGAGTCTTGGATTTTAGTACGTAGTCTCCTACTTTGAGTGGTTGGATTTTTGCTTTCTTGTTGTAGTATCTTTTGATTTACTATTGTTGGGCTACCAGCCTAATGTGGACCATTTCTCTTCGTTCTTCAGCTTCATCGAGGTCTTGGAGTCGGTTCATGATTCACGTCCAAGCAACGGTCGTAGTCAATATAACCTGGTCTAATAAGTCCAAGATCAATCATGTGAGCACATGATTTTTGCACCGGGCAAACCGTTCCAAAATTAAAATAAATATAGTTTTGAGTGCAATTGTGTGCCTTGTTTGAAATTAGCCACATTTGTGTGTTTGAATAATTAGAAATTAGAAAAAATAAAAAAAAAAAAATAGGCTAGGTAATTACTTTGTTTGAATTAATTAGTTTTAAGAAGAAAATTAGCAAAAAAATAGTTTTAAGTAGTGAAAAATTAGGAAAAATAGTAGAAAAATTGCAAAAAAAATTAGATAATTAGAATAAGTAGGAGATTAAGTTTTTTAATAATTCATAAAATAAAAAAAAGTGGTGTCTTAATAATTTAAAACCAGAAAATACAAAATATATAGGTATAATTACATTGGGCCAAAAAGAATTTGAAATTAGTGGCCCAGTATGCTAAGCCCAAGGGATCCGGTCCGTAAGCCTTTGAATTAGTTGAATCTCAGCCGTTCATTTGCACCATCCAACGGCTGAGATAGAGGGGCGGGTCTAAGTAGGTAATTAAAATTCAAGGAATAATCTGAGCCATCCATTTGAAATGATCTGACGGTCAAAGACCTTTGGTCTCCCAAACAGGCGAAACTACGTCGTTTTAGTAACGTTTGGTCTGAATCGTTGATCTTCATCAGATCAACGGCCCGGATTACCTTAGTCAATCAGCCTATATAAGGCTCTTGTCTGAAGAGCCGACCATTTCTAAATAATCTCTAACCCTAGCCGCCCTCTCATCTCTCCCCTTCTTCTTCTTCAACATTCACGAAACCCTAGCCGGCCAATGGCGGCCACCACCCTCCACGGTGGTCTCCGGCCCCTCCTAACCCCTCCCCTCTCTCTTTTTCTTCCTTTTTCTTCTTCTTCTCCGACCAAACACCTAGAAGCCCCAGAAAACAGACCCCTCTTTAAAACGCCGGTCACCGGAACCTACCACCGGTGACCACCCAAACAATGAGAACCTTCTTCAAACCAACGCCAATCGATCCGTCTTGATCTGATCTACCTAACCCCACCAGCCACCACCTTCGAATATCCCCGGAACTCTTCGAATATCCCAAAAAGTGTCGCCGGAAACCTAACTCCGGCGACTCCAAAACCCAAACCTTTTCAAGATTCGTTCTTTTACCCTCCCAAACACCCCTCTGCAACCATAAACCCAAAAAGACTTCACCTTGAAGTCTAAAAGGGAAAACAGAAAGAAAAAAATGAGAAAAAAAAAGAAAATCATGAAAAAAAAAGAATAAAGAAGAGTCTGAAGGACTGAAAAGAAAAAGAGTAAAAAAATAGAGGAAAATAGGAAGCTCAGGAAACAGGCCCTGCAATCTAAGTGCTCCCCTCCCTCTCTGTGTTTAGCTTGTTTTCTTGTTATTTTGCTTACTTCATGTTTTCTTTTGTTTTGTTATGTCCTATTTATTTTGTCGCATGAATTAGGGTTGTCTTTCGTTTAATCTTGGTTTGCTTCTTTGTTTTAAAGATTTCCTTGTTCTTCTTCATTCTTTGTTTGTATTTAAGGTTTCCTATTTGTTGGTTTTAAACATCTCTGTTGTTTTTCTTGTCTATGTTTGACTGCATGATTTAGTTTTGGTTCTAGTTTAGCCGTTTTGATTCCCACTCTCCTTCATCTCCTGTTCATATTAGGGTTTTCTTATGTTGGTTTATGATATCTCTTATGTTCTTTTATCTGATAAATAGCATGCTTAAGATTGGGGTCTGATCTTTGGAGACCTGATTTATTGATTCTGCTTCTCTTTTCTGTCACTTTAGATCTAGGGATTTTTCTTCATTTTTGTTCTTCATCTTCATCTTATCTATCACACGCCTGTATTAGATTAGGGTTAGTATTTGGAAAGTTTTAGATTTAGTAGGTTCTGGCTATTATCATTCCTGTTTTACTATGTTAGAACCAAGTCATGATAGTTTAATTGTTTTTGTGTTTAGATAGGCTGTGTTCCAATTCTCTTGACTGCTTTGTGGGATTCAGTCCTAATGTGTCTATGTCAAATGAACTTCGAGTGTGTTTTGAGTCTTTCATTGAGTCATTCAACATAATATGTTTCTAAGTAAGCCTGCTCAATGTTAATTGGCACTTTGCTATCGAAAATTAAGTTTGTAAGTCTAATTGATTGAGATTCAACAATACTCAACCTTTTCTCTGAGTTTTGATTAGTTGGTGGACAAATTTGATTACATTTGGCTATGTGTGCAATTATCTGTTGAAATGGCTATGTTTGTAATGGTTTTGTGTTAGTGAACACTGTTAATACCTATCATGCCTAGGTGAATTGGTTATAGCTATTAGTGCTAGGTTTCATAAAGTGGCTAGTTTTGAAATAGGCTAAAACTGAAAATCACAAAAAATGGTTACAAGTTAAATAAGTGACCAAGAGTGGTCAATTTTGTAATTGACCTACTCTGCTAGGTCTCTCACATACTGGCCAACACTTAAAGAGGCTAGTTGTGTAATAATTGGCTAAGTTTGCAAATGCAGACTTGTCCAGGCTCTGTTTGAGCCCTGAACCTTAGGTGGCTAGGTCTGCAAAGACCTTAGCCCAGCCTATGTTCAGTAATTGGGCTTCAATTGCCTAAGCTAAGTCTCAACTTGAGACTGGCCATTAGTTTAATATTCTAAATGCCTTAATAAAGCAGGCTAGTCTTGCAAATTAGTTTAATTAACTTTAAATGAACAAAGATAGGTTATTAGGCAATAATTGACCTAAGAGTGGTCAACTTTGCAAAGGTTGACCAACTCTATAAGGTCCTAACACACCAGTCCACCTCAAAAGGGGCTGGTTGTGCAGAACTGGCTAAGTCTGCAAATGCAGACTTGCCCAGGCTCATTTTTGAGCCCTGAACTACAGGTGGCTAAGCCTGCAAGGGTTTGAGCCCAGCCTGTGTTCAGCACATGGGTTTGATTGCCCAAGCTAAGTCTCAACTTGAGACTGGCTACGTTTTAAATAGTTAAATATGGTAATAAGGCACGCTAGTCTTGCAATTAGTTTAAAAATGAAATAAGAAGGTCTTAGTTAACTAAAATTGAAACTAAAAGAGGCTAGAATTGAAATAGTTCCCTAAAGTAGAATTGGCCAGTCCTTAAATACCAATGCAAGGACTGGCCATAGGATAAATAAGGCCCAAAAGCTGAACACCAGACCTAGGTACGTCGGGTAAAACAGCCTTTTCATCAAGGGCATAAAGGGAAACCAAAAAGCAATTTAGTGAATTTCATAGAACATATAGGGTTAAGGGAGTCATTTGTACCCCTCATTTCTGCAATTTTGCAAAGATTAAAGGGTATAATGGTCTCCCTAAAATGGGAAATCTGTAAAAATCTTTAACCTATAAGGATACATTGGTAAAAAGCCCTAAAAAGGAATCTTTTAGAACCTTCCAGCACATGCTGGAAGGAATTTCATAACTGAAATAGGGGTCTAAGTGAAAACTTGATAATTTTAAGAGGGGGAGAAGTGGGATTTAATCCCATTCTTTCTCCCCAAGATATCAGCCTCTTTCCTTCCTATAAATACTCCCAAAAAGAGTGAAATAGGGGCTGGCTTTTGAAGAAAAGTTCAGAGAAAAGAGAATACTAATATAGCAATAGGCATTTTTTCCTGCATTTTCGAGTAAAACTTAGGGATATTCTTCTGATTCTTGGGTTCTTTGCTTGAATTTTTGCCTGGACTTTCTACTTGCTTTGCTGTGGGATTCCTGCTTGCTCTTGCTGTGGTTTCTATTTTTGTGGATCTTCAATCAATCACTGTTGCATTGCTGTTTGGGTCTGTTGCTGATTACTTGCTCTTATCTCCCCTAGAACTTATCGGCTTCGTTTTGCTGATCCAGGTACAATTTCTGTTCGAGTGAAGCTGTATTGATGATCCTGATGAAATAACATAAAGATTCTGCTTAATTTATCTATCATTATGAATTTGTAGTTCATTTTGTGTTACTGCTTTAATAGCTTAGATCTGTAACTTTAGTGGTAATATAGAATGTAGTAGTATAAGAACAGAAACAAAATATTGTAATAGCTAGTATAATACTAGTAATATAGCAGTAGTATAGTAGTAAGTAGTAGATAGATCATCTAGTTAAGTAGGTAAGAATCATAAAACAAAGCTAAATAACTCTAATGCGAATCGATAACAGTAAGTTCGACCAACTCACGTAGGTAATACGATCTGGAAGTTGATAGCTGAATTGGAGTAAGTTCAAAAGAGAAGTAAGTAAAATGAAGTAATAAATCAATTAAGAACGGATTTGGGATATCTAATAAGTTTAAGACAATAGTATAATTGTGCAATCTGTGGATATCTCATTTTAGTTTTAGGTAATTTGAATACCATAAGTAATTGGGTTGAACTGTTCTTTTAATCATGCTTCACATAGTTAAACTGATTGCTTTTAATTTCCTAGGTAAATGACTTCAATGTTAGTATAGGTTAGTTCTTAAAAAATGAAGTATAAAAGGTAGTTGGTTTCTTCATATGCAACAAGTTGTTATGTTTAAGGTCAACATGAATCATCTTTGTACAGCGATTTCCTTCTCATGTTGAATAAATGAAAGTAATTCCATTTCATTCTCAATTCTATGTTGGTTCTATTATAAGTTCTTCATTTCTATTTTCATTACTATTGCTTCAATCCGGTTTGGGCCTGATGTATAACGTGGGCCTGAACTGTATCCGAAAATTCATTGGGCCATCGAATGAAAGTCCAAATTGGGTCTGGGTCACTAAGACCCAGATATATGTAATGCCCTGCTAAGTATTAATCCAGAAATCCAGGCCTAATAACAATAGAAATAATAAAGGCATGGACTCACTCTTCTGGAAATTCGGTTAAGTAAAAAATGATTAAGGGAAAAACATAAATAGAAAAACATAGTATACACCTCTTAGGTCGGGATGAGCCTCACACAATACCAAAACAGTGGGGCCCCCTTTGTAATGAAGTAATGTATATAATAGATTCGGGAAGGCTAATAGCGAATTTCATAGCCTCTCCCAAAAGATTTAAAAGCCGATAGACGTTATTTAGGGCACGATTTAACGTACTTTCCTATGAAACGAGTGTGCACTTGGTGCGACTCAAATCTTAAATCTCGACAAAGCTGAAATATACCGAAAGTCACAGGCGTACTGGTTGCGGTGTGACTCGAGGCGTGTTTTCGCGATGTCGCAAATTCCGTAAAAATATTTAATTAAAAAGCACTATAAGTTGTTAAAATCTATATTGGGTCAAACAAGAGTCAAGAACGACAATTGAGCGACCGTGCTAAAACCACGGAATCCGGGAATGCCTAACACCTTCTTCCGGGTTAACAGAGTTCCTTATCCGGATCTTTGTTTTGCAAACATTTTTGAAAGAGTCAATTTCCTCGGATTCGGGATTAACCGGTGACTTGGGACACCATTATTATCTCAAGTGGCGACTCTGATTAATTATAACAAAATCCCGAACTGATTGTCCTTTAAATGGAAAACTCCTTCCTCTATGCTAATATATCCGTCTCGGGTATTTGAACATCGAGGTATACCCTATAAGCGTATTAATATGCTTTCTAAAGTGGGGTAGTAAAAAAGGAGGTGTGACAGATCTGGCGACTCTGCTGGGGAACCAACCTCAAACTTCAGTTTTAGGGTTTAAGAATTCGAGCTCCTTGGAATTGCCGTTCGTGATATTGTTTGACTTTACTATATGATTTGAACAACATGCTATGTGCTTTATCGCTTTGATACTATGTGGATTGTATATAAAAATTGTGCCGAAAACCCTTCTCTTCTTTACCCCCGGGGATGTGCTTACTGGTTGAGACTCCCCTTTCTGTTAAAGTCACCAAAAATTAAGAAAATAGAGGCCGGATAAGTTAAAAAGCCGATTGACTCCGCGAGTCACCGGTACGTAGCCCCCTCCTCGATTCGAGTTGTCCGCTCGGGTACACGGTCTAGCATTCTATGAAACTGTAAGATTTTGAACATAGGTCTAGGACGATTATTTGCATCATATCTTACTTAGGGGACTCAACACAGGGGTTGGGTCCGTCTAGGACAGGTGACCCGGTATTTGAAAAAGACTGAGCATATTATGTGTTGCATTATTATTGTCCTTGATCGTTATGCGGACCGGCAAAAATCCCGAGGTTAGAAAAATTATTGAAAAGAAAAAAAAGGGGAGAGAGAAATAAGAATTAGTGAAAATGGGTATCCAGAAAATCCGAAAATTTGAAAAATTAGTTTTGTTGTTGAAATAAGTGGTCAATTAATCTGACCGAACTACGCAGGTTTGATTCTCGCCATTAGGTGGGATACGTAGGCAACCCTTAAACGGGTCCAACCACACTTTTAGAAAAAGACCAAAAAGATTTTTTTTTTTCAAATAATCGAAGTGATTGCTATTTTGGGAAATTGCCGAATGTTCCGAAAGGACGACGAAAGGCTGTTCTGGCAAAAATGGCCACTTCGAGAGCCATGATTCTTTCAAAAAATGAAAACTTGCATTGAAAAAGATTTTCCTCTTTTCTAAATAAAATCGCCTTAATAAATGTGCAGGACGAGCGCAATGTTGAATGAACATTTCTCCTTAATGAATAAAATCCCTTTGGAGCTGAAACTGTGGTGGCAAGACATGGGAACGGAAAATCAAGACTGGGTCAAGGGTTACTTGAAAGATCTTACGGGATTATTGGACATAATTCCCCGAGGTGACGTGATTAGAGCACTGGTCACATATTGGGACCCGTCACACAATGTATTACATCTCCCGGATTTTGAACTCACTCCTACTCTGGAGGAAATTGCTTTCTCCATAGGGAAGAATGAGGTCCCCTTAGAAAGAAAATACCCGGTATCGCCAAGAACGGTAACGGTGCATCGTTTTCCGGATTCTTTGAAAATTGCCAGGAATGTCCACAACGAAGATTTAGCCAACGGGTTTTGCTCCTTGAACTTCATCTATAGTAGGTATGGACACATCGGGGGTTTTAATGACTCCACGAACAAGTTATGTAGCAAGTCCAACCGAGCAAAATGGGAGGAGCATCGAAGGTTTGCTTTCTTAGTGGCATTTCTCGGAATTATCATATTTCCGAGAAAAGATGGGCACATCAGCATAAAGGTTGCCGGAGTAGCGAGCACATTGATAGTACAAGACAATTGTACTCTAGCTCCAATGATTCTAGCTGACATCTACCGTGCTCTGACTGCGTGCAAAGCTGGAGCCAACTTCTTTGAAGGGTGTAATTTGATTTTGCAGATTTGGTTGATTGAACATCTATGCCATCATCCTTCGTTCTAAAATTATGGTCCGACTGGACGAACATGTCTGGAAGAATTCTGTACGAGAACAAAAGAAGTCAAATTGCCATAGGGAGTAAAGGATTGGATTTCACATCTTCGATCATTGACTGAGGGCTGGATCGATTGGACATATGATTGGCTACCTCTTGACGAGGTAATATATATGCCGACAGAAGGGTCACCATTTTTGATCATAGGCTTGAAAAACATCCAACCTTACGCCCCATACAGGGCCCTGCGACAGTTGGGTAGATGTCAAGTTATTTCGAGAGACGGGGACCTCAGTTCTCAAGCTATAGAAATTGGTCTGGATGGGCAATTTCCGGAAGCAAAGATCCGTCAAATTTGGAATGAGTGCCAAAACCTGAAAGTGGATACTTGTGTGCAAAATAAAGCTCAGGGAGAAGTACCGTCTAGATATTTCACGTGGTATCGACGGGGTGTTGAGCATGAACGGCTTTCAAAAAGACCTCACCTGCAAGATTTGGTGGAGCAGTCTAAGGAAAATCAGAATTGGGCGGCCAAAGAAAGAGAATACAAGGCCGAGATCAGCTTGTTGGAAGAACAATTGAGAAATCTCCAGTTTGAAAGTGGTTTACAGGCAGAATCTAATGAGGGAGAGAAAAAGCAGCTGAAGAAAGAAAATGAAATGTTAAAGGCTCAGGTTGCTCAAATGAAAATTGCATCCGAGACCCCCGTTCGCTTAGCCCGGGACGAGAAATTGATTGAGACTCTCCGGTGCGAAGTGAATGACTATAGCTTTGACTTGGACAAGGCCAAAAAGGAATTAGTCAAGGCTCGGAAGCAAATAACCAGAGATGCTGAGGAAAGAGCCAAGTTGGTTCGGCAGTTACAAGATAAGCATGAATTTGAGGTAGCTCGGCTAAGAAAGAAAATGGTTTCAGCCATGGTTAAAAGTAACAAGATTGTCAAGGATCTCGAAGAAGAGAGAGAGCATTGTTACACAACTATGGCTCGACTAGAGTTGGAGCTACACCAAATACAGAAAGAAAACCAACATACCTTGGACGCTCGCACTGAACAGATAAGCCGATTGGTTCAAGAAAAAGGGGTTATTCGAGAGAAGATTGTTCGCATTGCTCAATACATCACCTGAAAGAGTCAACTGTGTGAAGATATGTTCCGAGGAACCTTTGTATCAGCGGTGAAGTTCTTCGTGCAACAAGTCATGTCTGACCTGGATAGGCTCCAAAAGGGATTAGCATATAGGCCCACGGCAAGACCGAACAATGTCTCGCGGGCACTAGGAGCATTAATGTATTCATAGGGCATGCATTCTATTTTTTATACATTCGCATTACAACATCATCTTGTAAACCAATGTTTTTGAACTATCAATAAAAATCAAGTGTTGTTGTCAATCCTTTTGCTTTATGTTATTTCTTTTAGTTACGATAGGCAAATAATTAGGAACGCAATTATGAAATGAAAAAAATAATGAAAAAAAAATAGAGAGAGGAAAAAGAAAAAGAGATGATTGGTTCACACAAGTAAAGGCCGGGATGATGCATGACGACTCGAGGAAAATGTGTTTACTTTAAAGTCGTTGCATCTTATCTCTTCATGAGCAAACAACTAATGGGTGTTTATTGTTTGTGAGATCCAGATTTTAGTGGCAACTGGCATTCTGGCTACTCACCCTTACAACACGAGATATAAGAAGATGACAAAAGCCGTGTCACAAGAAATTGAGGCAACTGTAATGGATCCCGCCCAAGAGGAAGAAATTGTGGACATAGCGGGGATGAAGGAAGAGATGTACAAATTAAAGCAGCAGATGGCCGAAATGTATCAGGCTTGGTCTAGAGGTCAACCCCTGCCAACTTACCCTGCCAATCCCACGTACATCCCTCCAACTAACCCCAATCCTGAACCTCCCTCATTGAATGCACCCTCTACATACCCTGACTACCATCACTATTATGCTTCCACTTCCTAGGTACCACCACCTCCAACAAAGCAAGTACCACCCTATCCACCCCAAGTTGTTCCAGTATATGTGGCACCTCCACCTGCCGCCCTGCACAAATCATCTAGTGAACCAGTGTTCCACATACAAGATCCTCATTACTACCCACCCGAACCAACTTTCCGACAGCACGAATCCCACACTCCGCTGATGGAGATGAGCGAAGAGAAACCTGCTAAAAATGCAGGGCAAGAGGAGATGGCTAGGTTGGTGAAAAGTTTGGAAAACGCCTTTCGCAATATGCAAGGATTGGGAGGGCAAGTAAGCGTGGCATACAAGGATTTGTGTCTATTCCCTGAAGTGCAACTTCCTGCTGGGTTTAAGTTGCCAAAGTTTGATATGTATAACGGACATGGAGACTCGGTGGCCCACCTCAGAGGATATTGCAGTAAAATGAGAGGTGCAGGAGGCAGGGATGAGCTGTTGATGGCGTATTTTAGCCAGTGTTTAAGCGGTTCTGCTTTGGAGTGGTATACTCGCCAGGATCATACTAGGTGGTTCCTCTGGGACGATCTCGCGCAGGCCTTCGCGAACCATTTCCAATACAATCTGGAAATCATACCAGATAGATTATCACTCACGAAGATGGAGAAAAAGCCAAGAGAAAGTTTCAGGGAGTTTGGCTTCAGATGGAGAGAACAGGCGGCAAGGGTAGATCCGCCGATGAAGGAAGGAGAAATGGTAGATTGTTTCTTACAAGCTTTGGAGCCTACTTATTACGGGCATTTAGTGTCAGCAATTGGAAACAGTTTTAATGAGGTTGTGAAGATGGGGATTTTTGTTGAGGAAGGTTTAAAAATGAACAAGATCATGAGTTTTTCGACAATTAAGGCCACGAATCAAGCAATACAGACTGGGAATGGAGGAGCAATTGGAAAGAAGAAAAAAGAAGAAGTAGCAGTTATGGAAAGCAGGCCTTGGAACCATAACCAACATCAACACCCACCAAGACCATACCATCCATACCCACCAAACCCATCAACTCCATACAACCCGCCAACCACATATAGCCCACCAACCCCATATAATACACCAACCACATATATCCCACCGCTACCATATTACCCACCAACTGCCCCGCACTATCACCACCCACAAGCCCAAACCTACTCACCACCACCGCCACATGTATGGAGAGCCCAAGCCCCACATAATGTCTACCACACACAAAACACATACCCTGCTCCTAGAACCTACAGAAACCCAAACAGACCCAGGCCTGACCCAGAATGGAGGAATAAGGCAAAGAAAATATTCACCCCGTTGGGGAATCATATACCAGCCTCTATCATAGATTAAAAGAGTTGGGGATGTTGAGCCCGATTGAGTCTAAACTTCCAAACCCACCTCCGAAAAACCTTGATCAATATGTTAGGTGTGAGTATTGTTCAGGAGCACCAGGACATGATACTGAAAAGTGTTGGCAGCTGAAGAATGCTATCCAGGATCTTATTGATAGTCGGAGAATTGAAGTGCAAGCTCCCAAGACTCCAAACATCACGCAAAACCCACTGCCAGCTTACCATGAAACGCATATGATAGAATTGGCACAGGATGAGAGCAGTCGGAAGCCGTCTCAGTCTGTTATGATGATTAAAGCCAGTAGCAGAACGGAAAAGGAAGCCGAGAAAGGAAAAGTGATTGTTGAGGAACCAGTAAGAAGGCAAGTAGTGGTGGAAAAGTTGAAGGTTATGGTACCAGGCGTGAAGCCGATATTAATAGTAAAAGGCGCGAGTGTGGAACCGGTGATCATAAGACCGGTGGTGCAGATGCCAGTAGTAAACACGAAGACTGTACCTTGGAATTACAACAAGGTAGCAGTGATTTATAAAGGGAAAGAGGTATCTTGAGAAATCAATGGAACTCACGGTCTGACTCGGTCTGGGAGGTGTTTTGCCCCAGAAGAGTTAAGAAAAATGAAAACAGTGAAAGAGAATCAGTTGAAGAAGCCAGTGTCAGAAGAAGAGGTAGATGAATTCCTCAAAAAGATAAAGTTACAGGATTACTCTGTAGTCGAGAAGATGAGGAAAACCCCCGCGTAGATCTCTTTGCTCTCGTTGTTAATACACTCAGAAGAACACAGGAAAGCTCTGATGAAGATATTGAACGAGGCTCATGTTCCAGAGAAGATCTCGATCTGTCACCTTGAAAAGATTACCAATAAGATCTTTGAGTCTAATAAGATTACGTTCTCAGATAATGAATTGCCTGTTGAGGGAACCGAGCATAATAGAGCACTTTATCTTACGGTGAAGAGCGAGGAGTCGGTGGTGACCAGAGTATTGATAGATAATGGTTCAAGCGCAAATATTTGCCCGCTGTCAACTTTGGGGAAACTGAATGTCAATCCGGATAGAATTCGGAGGAACAGTATAAATATGAGAGGATTTGATGGTGGAGGTAAGAACACGTTGGGAGACATTGTCTTGGAAGTGACCATTGGGCCTGTGGATTTTACTATGGAATTTCAGGTGTTGGACATTGCTGTGTCCTATAATTTATTGCTAGGACGACCATGGATCCACGCGGCTAAAGCAGTGCCGTAGTCTTTGCACCAGATGGTCAAATTCGAATGGGAGCAACAAGAAATTATGGTGCATGGAGAAGAAAATACCTGCAGTGTTGTGATGCCATTTGATGATGCTGACGGAGATAGGGGACCTTGGGTCTACCAGGTGACAGATACCGTAGTAGTAAGCAAAATTGCTGAAAGAGAGAGACTGCCGATCCCTATGGTAGCACCTACTGCTGTAATGGAGGCCCGGGAGATGCTTAAAAACGGGTTTGCGCCAGGAAAGGGGCTGGGCAAAGCTTTGCAAGGAGTCACCCAACCGGTTCAATTGCCAGAAAACAAAGGTACTTTCGGCTTAGGGTTCAAACCCACCTATGCCGACATCCAGAGAGCCTCCAAGACCAAAAAGAACTGGACCCTGCCTAAGCCTATACCCAAACTATCCGATACCTTTACCAAGTCTGGTACTAAAAATCGGACATCTGCTGGGTCTAGGTACATCGAGACCTGACCCGATGAAGAGCTTCTGAGGTTTGAGAAGATATTTTGGTATGTGAACATGGTTGAGGTGGGGAAAGGCACTAGCAAAATGGATGTGCAGTTTGTGGGATCTGGCGTCACGCTGAACAATTGGGAAGCCACTCCTTTCCCTATCAGGAAGGAGTCCTCGTAGTTAGCTCTGAAAATTTCATCATCGCTTTCCCAGAAAAAATAATAGTTACTTTTTGTAGTTCTCCCACCCCCTCATGAAAAGAAAAATCAAAATGTATCCCGAACTTTGTTCATCTTTTTATCAATGAAATGCAGTTTTCTTTTTTCTTCATTTTTTGCCTTATTTTCCTTATTTTTTCTTCTGTACAGTTCTGTATGTGTTGATTCTGATGCCATGTCCCGCGTGAAGGATTCTCGGCCCAGTTCTGACAGTCGCATTACCATACAAGAAATTGAGGAGGATAGTGAAATAGAATGTGAGGATGAGGAAGCCCTGGAGGAAATAAGTAAGGACATGAACCAATACGAGGAAAAGCCCAAACCAAATTTGAGTGATACGGAATCCATCAATTTGGGGAGTGAAGATAATGTCCGGGAAACAAAGATTAGTGTTCATTTGGAGACACCCTCAGGGAAGAATTGATAAGGTTGTTGCATGAGTTTAAGGACATTTTTGCCTGGTCCTATGATGACATGCCCGGACTTAGCACCGATTTGGTGGTACACAAGTTGCCTATCTACCCTGAATGCCGGCTAGTAAAGCAAAAGTTGCGGAAATTCAAAACGGACATTAGTGTAAAGATAAAAGAAGAGGTGAATAAGCAGTTTGAGGCAAAGGTCATACGAGTCACCAAATACCCCACCTGGTTGGCGAACGTTGTGCCGGTCCCAAAGAAAGATGGAAAAACCAGAGTGTGTGTGGACTATAGAGACCTCAACAAAGCCAGTCCAAAAGATGACTTCCTATTGCCAAACATCCACATATTGATCGACAATTGCGCCAAGCATGAGATCGGTTCATTTGTAGATTGTTATGCGGGTTATCACCAGATCTTGATGGACGAAGAAGACGCGGAGAAAACTGCTTTCATTACACCTTGGGGAACGTATTGTTACAGAGTGATGCCGTTTGGATTGAAGAATGCCGGGGCAACTTATATGAGGGCAATGACCACGATATTTCATGATATGATGCACCAAGAAATTGAAGTATATGTGGACGATGTCATCATAAAGTCTAAAAAGCAACCTGATCATGTGAGGGATTTGAGGAAGTTTTTCCAAAGACTCCGGAGGTACAATCTAAAGCTCAATCCTGCGAAATGCGCCTTCGGAGTACCTTCAGGGAAGCTGTTGGGGTTCATAGTGAGTCGGCGAGGTATTGAACTAGATCCATCAAAGATCAAAGCCATCCAAAGTCTACCTCCGCCGAAGAACAAGAAGGAGGTAATGAGCCTATTGGGGAGGTTGAATTACATTAGCCGGTTCATCGCTCAGTTGACATCAACATGTGAGCCGATCTTCAAGTTGTTAAAGAAAGATGCAGCAGTGAAATGGACCGACGAATGTCAGGAAGCCTTTGACAAGATCAAGGAATATTTGGCCAATCCTCCAGTGTTAGTTCCTCCAGAGCCGGGGCGACCTCTGATTCTGTACTCGATAGTGCTTGACAACTCCTTTGGTTGTGTGCTAGGCCAACACGACAAGACGGGCAAGAAAGAGCAAGCTATATATTACCTCAGTAAGAAGTTCACATCTTACGAGGTGAAATATACTCAACTAGAAAGAACTTATTGTGCGTTGATCTGGGTGGCTCAAAAATTGAAGCATTATTTGTCAGCATATACCACGTACTTGATATCACGATTGGATCCTCTGAAGTACATATTTCAGAAGCCTATGCCTACAGGGAGACTTGCTAAATGGCAGATTCTGCTCACGAAATTTGACATTATCTATGTGACTCGTACGGCAATGAAGGCGCAAGCAATTGTAGACCACTTAGCAGAGAATCAAGTGGATGATGAATATGAGCCTCTAAAGACATACTTCCCGGATGAAGAGGCAATGAATGTCGAGGAAATAGAACAAGATGAGAAGCCAAGATGGAAAATGTACTTTGACGGAGCCGTCAACAGCAAGGGCGTTGTTATCGGAGCGGTACTCATTTCAGGTACAGGTCAACATTACCCCGTCATAGCTCAGCTTCGATTTTTCTGTACCAACAACATGGCCGAATATGAGGCGTGTATCTTGGGATTAAGGATGGAAATAGACATGGGTATTCAAGAGATTTTGGTCATGGGTGACTCGGATCTCTTGGTACACCAAATCCAGGGAGAATGGGAGACACGAGATTTGAAATTGATACCCTACCGGTATTGTTTGCACGATTTGTCCCAAAGATTCCAGTTCATAGAATTCAAACACATCCCAAGAATGCACAATGAGATTGCAGATGCTTTGGCCACACTGTCCTCTATGCTGCGTCATCCGAACAAGACATATATAGATCCACTCCAAATCCAAGTTCGTGATCAAAATGCTTACTGCTTTGCTGTGGAAGAAGAGTTGGATGGAGAACCGTGGTATCATGACATCAAGGAATACCTGAAAGCTGGCAAATACCCGGAGCAGGTCACTAGAGATTAGAAAAGAGCCATCAGATGTTTGGCTAATGGAGTTTTTCTCAGTGGAGGAGTTATATACAAGATAACACCATATTTGGGGTTATTGAGGTGTGTGGATGCACAACAAGCGGATGAGATTATGACTGAAGTACATGCCGGAGCCTGTGGACCTCGCATGAGAGGATATGTCCTAGCAAAGAAGATTTTGAGAGCTGGGTATTATTGGCTCACTATGGAGCGTGATTGCATAAGATATGTGAGAAAATGTCACCAGTGCCAGGTACATGGGGATCTGATCCACTCCCCACCTTATGAGTTGCATACAATGTCTGCACCGTGGCCCTTTGTCGCCTGGGGCATGGATGTTATCGGTCCGATAGATCCAGCGGCTTCCAATGGGCATAGATTCATTTTGGTTGCAATCGATTATTTCACCAAGTGGGTTGAGGCAAAAACGTTCAAGGCAATAACGAAGAAAGCGGTGGTTGACTTTGTGCATGAGAATATTATATGCCGGTTTGGAATTCCCAAGGTGATCATCACAGATAATGGAGCCAATCTAAATAGTCATCTCATGGCGGAAGTTTGCGAGAGATTCAAGATTACGCACCGCAATTCCACACCTTATAGGCCAAAGGCGAATGGGGCAGTAGAAGCGGCGAATAAGAATATCAAGAAGATTCTGAGGAAAATGGTGGAGGGATCCAGGCAATGGCATGAAAAGTTACCCTTTGCTCTCATGGGTTACCGCACGACAGTGCGTACTTCTATTGGAACCACACCTTACACACTTGTGTATGGAACGGAGGCTATTATACCCGCAGAAGTAGAAATACCGTCATTACGGATCATAGCTGAAGCTCGGATAGATGACGATGAATGGGTAAAAGCCCGGTTGGAACAATTGAGTTTGATTGATGAGAAGAGGTTGACCGCAGTTTGCCATGGACAACTGTATCAACGGAGAATGGCCAGAGCATACAATAAGAAAGTGCGACCTCGAAAGTTTGAAGTCGGACAACTCGTATTGAGGCGCATCTTACCGCATTGGGCCGAGGCAAAGGGAAAATTTGCGCCAAATTGGCAGGGACCATTTGTGGTATCGCGGGTGTTGTCCAATAGGGCATTATATTTAACAGATGTTGAAGGAAAGTGCGTAGAGACTGCTATCAACTCAGATGCGGTCAAAAGATACTATGTATGACTCCTTTTCAATTGTATGTTCTGTATTTTGTTGTGATTTTGGAATTGAAATGACGAAGGCGTTTTATTCTCTATCCAAACACTTTGTCCATTGACAACCCCCTTTGAGCCTTAATGAATATATTCTTTCATATCTCTCTCTCGGAATCGCTTATAGCGCAACGAAGAAATTGACGATTAAAATTGGCAAAATGGAAACTGATGAAAAAAGAAAGAAAAAAAAGAGAAAGAAAAGGAAAAAAAAGAAGAATAGAAAAAGACAAAGCAATTGGGAAAAAGTCAAAAAGAAATCCATCCAACTAATGACGTTGGATGAACTACGTCTGACTTGATCCCGAGAGGGTACGTAGGCAGCGTCGCTGAGGTTCAGTCACAAGAAGAAAAATTCAAAAATTCCCCACATATTGAAACTGGGGCAGAAGTTATGTTAAATAATTCCGAGAGTTGTAAATAATTTTGAACCCTCGTAAATTTTGAGCCTTTATACCTTTCTTTCTTAACCCATCCAAAAGCCACGTTACGGTCCAAAGAAAGACCTTCTGATCAATTCCAAAATAATAACAGATGCAATGAAGGAAGAGCAAGACATCGGATAACACCCGTGGTATAGAAAACAAAATACAAAAGGAAAAATGAAAAAATGAAAAACAATGAGAGAGTCTCATCGGTGAAAACTTTAACCGGCACTGTAAGGCGATTGTGAGTCTGAGAGAAATAAAATGAGAGAGTCTCATCAGTGAAAACCTTAACTGGCACTGTGAGGCAATTGTGAGGTCGAGAGAATAAATGAGAGAGTCCTATTTGTGAAAACCTTTCGAGGCACCGTAGAGCGATAGTAAGGATTACCACAAAAGAGAAAAGACAACAAAAATAGTATCGGTTTAGGTTGAAGATAATTCGGAGTCAGAATGAAGATTGGAATGAACTGGGTCAGAGTTTAAATACATGGCATGGTCGGCAGAATTAGCCAGCAAATACCTAGATAAGTTCTATCATCTCTCCAAAACACCCTTTACCCTTCTTTCATTTTTCTGCATTTCATTGTTTACCTTTTGAGAGCTAACTACCAGCTCCTGATAACGAAAGATGAAACAACACTGGATCAGAAAGAAAGAAGAGTTGAGGAGGAAATAAAGAAGTTTGGCAAACATAGCCAAAGAAAAAGAAAACAAAACAAAAAGGGAAAAGTAAGAAAATACAAAAAGAGTTCGCAAGAGATAGGCAGCTGAAAAGCCACACAGCAGAAGAAAAAGCAAAAAAGAGGAAAGCAATAAGAGGCAGGGACGGCAGATGCCAGTTGCCGGCAGTTTATATCTAATAAATTTTGTTTCATGATTCATGCAGGAACAAATTGTCATTATTCACTTTGAAAGTGAATGTGACCAATGTGGAAAAATAGAAAAACTCCAAAAAGAGAAAGTTTGCCAATAAGTGGAGAAATTCATAGGCGGGAGACGATTGGTAAAAGAAAATACCAAAAAGAGGAAGGTAGCATCTTTTAAAATCCACTCCCCAGTCATCAGGCTGCGGGAATACTTTTCTGCATTGCACGTTTAATTTCTGTTAGGCGCCCACCTTCTAACACGGGAATACTTTTCTGCATTGCACGTTTAATTTATGTTAGGCGCCCACCTTCAAACACGGGAATACTTTTCTGCATTGCACGTTTAATTTCTGTTAGCGCCCACCTTCTAACATGGGAATACTATTCTGCATTCCACGTTTAATTTCCGTTAGGTGCCCACCTTCTAACAAGGGAATACTTTTCCGCATTGCACGTTTAATTTACGTTAGGCGCCCACCCTTCTAACACGAGAATACTTTTACGCATTGCACGTTTAATTTACGTTAGGCGCCACCTTCTAACAAGGGAATACTTTTACGCATTGCACGTTTAATTTACGTTAGGCACCCACCTTCTAACATGGGAATACTTTTCGCATTGCACGTTTAATTTACGTTAGGCGCCCACATTCTAACAAGGAAATACTTTTATGCATTGCACGTTTAATTTACGTTAGGCGCCCACCTTCTAACACGGGAATACTTTTCGCATTGCACGTTTAATTTCCGTTAGGCGCCCACCTTCTAACAAGGGAATACTTTTCTGCATTGCACGTTTAATTTCTGTTAGGCGCCCACCTTCTAACAAGGGAATACTTTTCTGCTGCATTGCACGTTTAATTTCTGTTAGGCGCCCACCTTCTAACAAGGGAATACTTTTCTGCATTGCACGTTTAATTTCTGTTAGGCGCCCACCTTCTAACAAGGGAATACTTTTCTGCATTGCACATTTAATTTCTGTTAGGCGCCCACCTTCTAACAAGGGAATACTTTTCTGCATTGCACATTTAATTTCTATTAGGCTCCCACCTTCTAACACGGGAATACTTTTCTGCATTGCACGTTTAATTTCTGTTAGGCGCCTACCTTCTAACAAGGGAATACTTTTCTGCATTGCATGTTTAATTTTTGTTAGGTGCCCACCTTCTAACAAGGGAATACTTTTCTGCTGCATTGCACGTTTAATTTCTGTTAGGCGCCCACCTTCTAACAAGGGAATACTTTTCTGCATTGCACGTTTAATTTCCTGTTAGGCGCCCACCTTCTAACAAGGGAATACTTTTCTGCATTGCATGTTTAATTTCTGTTAGGCGCCCACCTTCTAACACGGGAATACTTTTATGCATTGCATATCTAATTTCTGTTAGGCGCCCACCTTCTAACACGGGAATACTTTTCTGCATTGCACGTTTAATTTCTGTTAGGCGCCCACCTTCTAACATGGGAATACTTTTCTGCTGCATTGCACGTTTAATTTCTGTCAGGCGCCCACCTTCTAACAAGGGAATACATTTCTGCATATTTACTTCCTGCAATTTTTGGTTTATGTCAGCTAAAAGCCCACACCGGGGCAGAAGAAAAAAGTTTGTTGTTTTTGTTTTGTTTTGAGTAGGCTTTAGCTCGAGGACAAGGAGCACCATTGAAAATCAAAAAAAAAAGAGGAAAACAAGAAAGAAAATCAACAAAAAAGAGAGTCGGTATCAAAGAAAATCAACAAAAAAGATAATCGGTATCACAGAAAATCAATAAAAAAAAACGAAGGAGGAGCAAAAGCTAGATTAGGAACTATTGTAATTGTAGGATCATAGCTTAGAATAGCTTCTTCATTTTACATTTTCCCCGGTGTAATAAGGAGTAAGTCAGCAGATCTCAACAGTGTCAATGCAACAGTGAGTCTGGTAGTTTTTAAAACTGCCAGACCTTCCCGAACTACACTGACCTGATTCCTGTTTAGCCCAGGATATGTAGGCAACCTCTAAAGCAGGGTGCGGTCAAAAGGTTTTCAAAAAATGCTTTCACGGAATGTGCCAATGTGCAAAAATCTCTCATTACTTCTCACTTGTCTTTGCACTGAAACTCTTCGTGTTCCCGAGCAAAGAGGGGCAGCTGTGAGCACATGATTTTTGCACCGGGCAAACCATTCCAAAATTAAAATAAATATATTTTTGAGTGCAATTGTGTGCCTTGTTTGAAATTAGCCACATTTGTGTGTTTGAATAATTAGAAATTAGAAAAAATCAAAAAAAAAAAATAGGCTAGGTAATTACTTTGTTTGAATTAATTAGTTTTAAGAAGAAAATTAGCAAAAAAATAGTTTTAAGTAGTGAAAAATTAGGAAAAATAGTAAAAAAATTGCAAAAAATATTAGATAATTAGAATAAGTAGGAGATTAAGTTTTTTAATAATTCATAAAAGAAAAAAACGTGGTGTCTTAATAATTTAAAAACCAGAAAATACAAAATATATAGGTATAATTACATTGGGCCAAAAAGAATTTGAAATTAGTGGCCCAGTATGCTAAGCCCAAGGGATCCGGTCCGTAAGCCTTTGAATTAGTTGAATCTCAGCTGTTCATTTGCACCATCCAACGGCTGAGATAGAGGGGCGGGTCTAATTAGGTAATTAAAATTCAAGGAATAATCTGAGCCATCCATTTGAAATGATCTGACGGTCAAAGACCTTTGGTCTCCCAGACAGGCGAAACTACGTCGTTTTAGTAACGTTTGGTCTAAACCGTTGATCTTCATCAGATCAACGACCCGGATTACCTTAGTCAATCAGCCTATATAAGGCTCTTGTCTGAAGAGCCGACCATTTCTAAATAATCTCTAACCCTAGCCGCCCTCTCATCTCTCCCCTTCTTCTTCTTCAACATTCACGAAACCCTAGCCGGCCAATGGCGGCCACCACCCTCCACGGTGGTCGCCGGTGCCTCCTAACCCCTGCCCTCTCTCTTTTTCTTCCTTTTTCTTCTTCTTCTCTGACCAAACACCTAGAAGCCCCAGAAAACAGACCCCTCTTTAAAACGCCGGTCACCGGAACCTACCACCGGTGACCACCCAAACAACGAGAACCTTCTTCAAACCAACGCCAATCGATCCGTCTTGATCTGATATACCTAACCCCACCAGCCACCACCTTCGAATATCCCCGAAACACTTCGAATATCCCAAAAAGTGTCGCCGGAAACCTAACTCCGGCGACTCCAAAACCCAAACCTTTTCAAGATCCGTTCTTTTACCCTCCCAAACACCCCTCTGCAACCATAAACCCAAAAAGACTTCACCTTGAAGTCTAAAAGGGAAAACAAAAAGAAAAAATGAGAAAAAAAAAGAAAATCACGAAAAAAAGAGAATAAAGAAGAGTCTGAAGGACTAAAAAGAAAAAGAGTAAAAAAAAAAAGGAAAATAAGAAGCTCAGGGGACAGGCCCTGCAAGCTAAGTGCTCCCCTCCCTCTCTGTGTTTAGCTTTTTTTCCTGTTATTTTGCTTACTTCATGTTTTCTTTTGTTTTGTTATGTCCTGTTTAGTTTGTCGCATGAATTAGGGGTGTCTTTCATTTAATCTTGGTTTGCTTCTCTGTTTTAAAGATTTCCCTGTTCTTCTTCATTCTTTGTTTGTATTTATGGTTTCCTATTTGTTGGTTTTAAACATCTCTATTATTTTTCTTGTCTATGTTTGACTGCATGATTTAGTTTTAGTTCTAGTTTAGCCGTTTTGATTCCCACTCTCCTTCATCTCCTATTCATATTAGGGTTTTCTTATGTTGGTTTATGATATCTCTTATGTTCTTTTATCTGATAAATAGCATGCTTAAGATTGGGGTCTGATCTTTGGAGACCTGATTTATTCATTCTGCTTCTCTTTTCTGTCACTTTAGATCTAGGGATTTTTCTTCGTTTTTGTTCTTCATCTTCATCTTATCTATCACACACATGTATTATATTAGGGTTAGTATTTGGAAAGTTTTAGATTTAGTAGGTTCTGGCTATTATCATTCATATTTTACTATGTTAGAACCAAGTCATGATAGTTTAATTGTTCTTGTGTTTAGATAGGCCGTGTTCCAATTCTCTTGACTGCTTTGTGGGATTCAGTCCTAATGTGTCTATGTCAAATGAACTTCGAGTGTGTTTTGAGTCTTTCAGTGAGTCATTCAACATAAGATGTTTCTAACTAAGCCTGCTCAATGTTAATTGGCACTTTGCTATCGAAAATTAAGTTTGTAAGTCTAATTGATTGAGATTCAACAATACTCAACCTTTTCTCTGAGTTTTGATTAGTTGGTGGAAAAATATGATTACATTTGGCTATGTGTGCAATTATCTATTGAAATGGCTATGTTTGTAATGGTTTTGTGTTAGTGAACACTGTTAATACCTATCATGCCTAGGTGAATTGGTTATAGCTGTTAGTGCTAGGTTTCATAAAGTGGCTAGTTTTGAAATAGGCTAAAACTGAAAATCACAAAAATCGGTTACAAGTTAAATAAGTGACCAAGAGTGGTCAATTTTGCAATTGACCTACTCTGCTAGGTCTCTCACACACCGGCCAACACTTAAAGAGGCTAGTTGTGTAATAATTGGCTAAGTTTGCAAATGCAGACTTGTCCAGGCTCTGTTTGAGCCCTGAACCTTAGGTGGCTAGGTCTGCAAAGACCTTAGCCTAGCCTATGTTCAGTAATTGGGCTTCAATTGCCTAAGCTAAGTCTCAACTTGAGACTGGCCATTAGTTTAATATTCTAAATGCCTTAATAAAGCATGCTAGTCTTGCAAATTAATTTAATTAACTTTAAATGAACAAAGATAGGTTATTAGGCAATAATTGACCTAAGAGTGGTCAACTTTGCAAAGGTTGATCAACTCTATAAGGTCCCAACACCAGTCCACCTCAAAAGGGACTGGTTGTGCAGAACTGGCTAAGTCTGCAAATGCAGACTTGCCCAGGCTCATTTTTGAGCCCTGAACTACAGGTGGCTAAGCCTGCAAAGGTTTGAGCCCAGCATGTGTTCAGCACATGGGTTTGATTGCCCAAGCTAAGTCTCAACTTGAGACTGGCTAAGTTTTAAATAGTTAAATATGGTAATAAGGCAGGCTAGTCCTGCAATTAGTTTAAAAATAAAATAAGAAGGTCTTAGTTAATTGAAATTGAAACTAAAAGAGGCTAGAATTGAAATAGTTCCCTAAAGTAGAATTGGCCAGTCTTTAAATACCAATGCAAGGACTGGCCATAGGATAAATAAGGCCCAAAAGCTGAACACCAGACCTAGGTAGGTCGGGCAAAACAACCTTTTCATCAAGGGCATAAAGGGAAACCAAAAAGTAATTTAGTGAATTTCATAGAACATATAGGGTTAAGGGAGTCATTTGTACCCCTGATTTCTGCAATTTTGCAGATATTAAAGGGTATAATGGTCTCCCTAAAATGGGAAATCTGCAAAAATCTTTAACCCATAAGGATGGATGTAAGGCCCAGTGAAATTTTTGTGCATAAAACCTAGTAGATGTAGTGCCATGGTCCGAATGATGTGTTAGGAATGCGTAAAATTCTTCGCGGCGAGCTTGCGAGCCGCGGTTCGGACCCTTGGTAGTGATTTAAGTTTCAAAATGTAGAATAAAATTTTTTCCAGAAAAATGTCAATCTGCGGTGCACTTTTGCGACCGCAGAATCAATATGCGGTCCGCATAGTGACCGCAAATCGTTCCAGAGAGTTGCCCAAAATTGTGTCCAATGTGCGGTCGATATGCGATCGCATGTCAATCTGCGGTGCACTTTTGCGACCGCAGAATCAACATGCGGTCCGCATAGTGACCGCAAATCGTTACAGAACCTGCGTAATTTTTGAGCCATTCTGCGGTCACTATGCGGACCGCATGTGGATTCTGCGGTCGCATAGTGACCGCATATTTGACCCCGGCCCAGATTTTTGTAACATTTTGACCCGATCTCTTCTTTAATATAACACCTTTCTTCTTCGTTTTATCATATCATCTCACCAAAATTAGAGAGAGAAGAGAGGGTTTTTAGAGAAGAAGTTCTTCATTTTCAAAGATTGTTCCAACTACTTAATTCCAAGGGATTCTAGGGCAAGGATTCAACTTCCCCAATATTTTCAAGGTAAAAACCCTAACTATTTTCTTTGATTTTCAGTTTTAATTGGGTAAAGAGAGGTTTTCATATAATAGCTTTTAAAAATAGAATTTTTACACTCATGCATGATTATTGAACTTGATTTCTAGTAAAAAGAAGTGAGTAGAAGTAAGAGTCTTCAAGAACAAGGTTGGCAAGAGTAAGATAGCTTGGGTAAGCATAAAGTAGGAAGTTAACGGAAGAAAAATCATCACCAGGTATGTATGGCTAATTTTGATTCTTGTGAAATCGCACTTATGTGTAAAATTGTTTGGCATGTGTTGATTTGAGAAATTGTATGTGATTAATTGATGTTGTTGTTGGATATTCAAAGTTGTTGTTGAACTATGAGTGTTGTGGTAAGAAATATGAACCGAAAGGTAAATGAGAGTTGAATTGGGTAAAGAATTTGTGAATAATGATTATGATGGCCTATATGGCACCTTGTGGAAAAGAAATTGAAACACTTGAGAATTGGTTTATTGTGGAAAGAGATGAAACACTTGAATTATGGAAAATTGTTGAATATACATGTGTGAATATTATTGAATGTGGAAACATTGTAACTTGGTTGTGATATTGGCTTGAGAAGTAATTGAGAACATGAAACAATGTGCAAGTTGCTTATTTGAACTTGTTGAAATTGTGTGTAGTACCTTATCTGCTGTTTGAAATTGTTGTGTTTTCAACTGTAAGGCGGGGTCGTGTCGCGCGCCGCGACGTGGTGAAATAAGGTGTGGGTTGGGGTGATAAGGGTGGCCGAGGTAATAAGGGTGGTCAGGGGCGATAAGGATGGAAAGCGATCGAAATCGCTATTGAAAATTGATACATAAATCAATAATGTGAAATTGTGAAAGGAGACAGCAGGAGAGTTTGCAACCTTGTGGGGCACTGATTGCCCCTTTGTTTGACTACTTGTGTTTTACGTGATTGATTGGTTATTGTTAAATTGGTTGATCGTGGAAAGTGCTTTGTGTGAGAATTATTTGAAATGAGGAAAATGTGGAAACATGGTTGGGTGGCTTAATTGATTGTTGATGTAATTTAATGGCTTGAGTTTACTTGGGACAAAGTTTGTCCATACATACCGGTACAATTCAAGTGTACTGACGTCCCTTTTGCCGGGGGCGCTACATTCGTGTCATGATTGTAGGTGGATCAGTAGCAGGCACTTCAGCTCGTCGGCAGTAGTATTCTTCTCCTTCCACTGCCCGTATTGGTGAGCCCCTTTCTTCCTCGGGGCCTTGTGTGGTTCTTGCCACTTCGGTTTGGATTTCATTTTGGTTTTGAAAGGTATAGCCGGAGCCTTGTTACCGGCAAGTATTGTATTTCCCTTTTGTATCCTAGAGGCTCCGTAGACATGTAAACTGTGGGACTCCAGTCTTATATATATAAGGTGTTATGTCGGGCGTTGTAAAAGTTGAAATCTTGTTAATGAATCACTCGTATCATTTTATTTGTTTAATGTGAAATCAATTATGATTAGTAATATATTTGGTTAAAGAGAAACAGTCATCACAAGGGTAACGCGTGGGAATGAAAGGCACCCAGGTCCGCTTGACTGGGGCAACCCGGTCAGGCGCCAGTCATGTCCCTCGATTTGGGGCGTGACAAACTTGGTATCAGAGCTTAAGGTTTTAAAGTGTCCTAGGATGTCTCGGAGCCGTGTCTAGTAGTGCCCTTCTTATAGGTGTGTTGTCGACCACATCATATAAGTAGGGGGCTACACGAGCATTTAGGAATTTACCTACTTCTTTGTTAATCTATATCGTGCGGTAAAGTGCAATGTGGAGATATCCGTGTCTAATTCGTGCCTTGTTCCCAAATTTTCAGAATATGGCACCTAAGAAGAAGGCTAGACTCGGCCTTAGGGCCAATGCCGGCCCAAGTGCAGCTGTTAATCATGTACCCGATGCCGTGGGAGAGAATGACCCACCAGCCCCGAATTTGCCTGGCCCATCTGTTCAAAACCCAAGTGTCCCTATTTCAGCCGCGGCAGAGGATGCCACCATTCCTCCTGCCAGTGTTCCTGACTCAGATACAGTTCCCGCTTCGGGCTCTGGTATCTCTAATGAAGAACTTAGGGGAGCCATCCATATGTTAACACAGTTAGTGGCTGCCCAGGCCCAGAGATCCCATGATGCCCCTGCATCCTCCAGCGGACAGGGAGATTCCTTTGGCTCCAGAGTCCACCAGTTCTTGCGATTGGCCCCTCCGGAATTTTCAGGCACCGATCCAGAGGCTGACCCACAGGAATTCCTTGATGAGATATACAAGACCCTCAGAGTGATGAAGGCTACAGATATAGAGGGGGTAGAGTTGGCCTCTTACAGACTGAAGGGAGCGGCACGTTCATGGTTTGAAATGTGGGAGGATTCCCGTGAGGAAGGGAGCCCTCCGGCCAGATGGGATGAGTTCGTGGATGCATTTATGGACCACTTCTTACCTGCCTGAGGCAATGGCAGCCCGTGCCACTGAGTTCGAGGTTCTCAAACAGGGCAGTATGAGTGTTTGGGAGTATCGCATGGAGTTCGTAAGGTTGTCCAAGTACGCTCCTCATTTAGTGTCGACCATGGATGCCCAGGTTCGACGGTTTGTTCAGGGCCTTAGTCCTTTGGTAGTGAATGAGGCCGCCACAGCAGCTCTGCACTCAGATATGAACTATGGGAGGATCGTGGGGTTTGCTCAGGCCACAGAGGCCAGGAAATTGAAGATTCGTGCAGAAAGAGAAAGTAGCAGCAGGGCCCGGTCAATGGGTCATTCAGGGAGATCACTTCCAGGGAGGGGGTCATCAGGGCCATCCCAGTCATATGCTCAGTCCTCCGCGAGTGCACCGCCATCCGTGCACAGTCATCAGCAGGGCAGTTACTCGAGACCTGGTTCAGACAGCAGGAGGTCTCGTCAGTCTGGTCATCCTGGGGTGAGATCCCAGCAGCCGGGGAGACCTACATGCCCCAAGTGTGGGAGATTTCATACAGAAACTTGCTACCTTGACCTTCCAGTGTGCTTCGGGTGCGGGGTGAGAGGTCACATTCAGCGGGACTGCCGTGCACCCCGTCGGGGTATAGGTAGGGGATCTGCTCAGTCATCCGGTTCTTCAGCTGCTACATCATCAGCGCGTACTCCAGCAGCAGCAGGGCGTGGTGCAGCTAGGGGTGGAGCTCAGGGTAGGGGTGGACCTAGCCGATTCTATGCATTGAGTGGCCGCCAAAATGCTGAGGCTTCTCCAGATGTTGTTACAGGTATCATGTCTGTTCGGACTATTGATTGTTATGCCCTTATTGATCCAGGGTCCTCCTTGTCTTATGTTACTCCATTCATTGCTTCAAGTTTTGGGATAGAACCCGAACAACTTCATGAGTCGTTCTCTGTGTCGACTCCTATTGGTGATTCTATTACAGCCTCACGAGTCTATAGGAATTGTGTTGTTACGGTGGGTGGTCGTGATACCACAGCCGATCTTATTGAGCTTGGGATGGTAGATTTTGATGTAATTATGGGGATGGATTGGCTCTATTCGTGCTTTGCCAAACTTGGCTGTCGAACGAGAGTTATGAGGCTCGAGTTCCCTAACGAGCCAATCATTGAATGGAGAGGAAATGGTGTAGTGCCAAGGGGTAGGTTTATTTCCTACCTTAAGGCTTCGAAGATGATTAAGAAGGGGTGTATCTATCACCTGGTTCGGGTAACGGACACCACCTCAGAGGTGCCTACCCTCGAGTCCGTGCCAATTGTGAATGAATTTCCTGAAGTGTTTCCAGATGAGCTTCCAGGCATCCTGCCGGATAGGGAGATTGATTTCGGAATTGATGTATTGCCAGATACTCAGCCAATATCCATTCCACCATACAGAATGGCGCCAGCAGAGTTAAGGGAGTTAAAGGAGCAGTTGAGGGATTTATTAGAGAAAGGGTTCATACGACCAAGTGTGTCGCCATGGGGTGCTCCGGTTCTCTTTGTCAGAAAGAAGGATGGGTCACTTCGAATGTGTATTGATTATCGGCGGCTCAACAAAGTCACCATCAAGAATAAATATCCTTTGCCTCGAGTGGATGATCTGTTTGACCAATTGCAGGGAGCAAAGTTCTTCTCAAAAATTGATTTACAGTCCGGGTACCACCAGTTGAAGATCATGGAGCAGGATATTCCTAAGACCGCTTTCGGAACTCGTTATGGTCACTTTGAGTTTTTGGTCATGTCTTTTGGGCTAACCAATGCCCCAGCAGCTTTCATGGACCTTATGAATCGGGTTTTCAAGCCATTCCTAGATTCCTTTGTGATTGTATTCATTGACGATATTCTCATCTACTCTCGGAGCGGGGAAGATCATGCCGTTCACCTCAGAGCAGCATTGCAGACCCTTCTTCAGCACCAATTGTATGCCAAGTTCTCAAAATGTGAGTTTTGGTTGGAGTCCGTAGCTTTTCTAGGGCATGTTATTTCCAGTGAGGGAATTATGGTGGATCCTCAGAAGATTGCGGCGGTGAAAGATTGGCCTAGACCCACGACCCCGACAGAGATTCGCAGCTTTTTGGGTCTGGCAGGGTACTATCGGAGGTTTGTAGAGGGATTCTCAACCCTCGCCTCCCCATTGACTAAATTGACGCGGAAAGCAGTTAAGTTCCAGTGGTCCGAAGCATGTGAGAAAAGTTTCCAAGAATTGAAGTCAAGATTGACCTCGGCACCGGTATTGGCCTTGCCAGAAGGCACAGAGGGATTTGTAGTCTATTGTGATGCCTCCAGAGTCGGTTTGGGATGTGTATTGATGCAGCACGGAAAGGTTATAGCTTATGCTTCCAGACAACTCAAGAACCATGAGAAGAATTATCCGACGCATGATTTGGAGCTTGCAGCTGTTGTGTTTGCTTTGAAAATATGGCGGCACTATCTTTATGGAGTTCATGTAGATGTGTTTTCGGACCACAAGAGCCTCCAGTATTTGTTCAAGCAGAAGGAGCTAAATCTGAGACAGCGACGGTGGTTAGAATTGCTCAAGGACTATGATATGAACATATTGTACCATCCAGGGAAGGCAAATGTGGTGGCTGACGCTCTTAGTCGGAAATCCATGGGTAGTTTGGCTCATTTGGGTGTGGATCAGAGACCCCTGGCTCGAGAGGTTTACCAATTAGCCGGTTTGGGGGTTCGTATCTCGGCGTCAGACGAGGGGGATATCTTGGTGCATAATGGAGCAGAATCATCATTGGTCGCGGAAATCAAGGAAAAACAGTTCATGGATCCAGCATTGGTTCGGGTGAAGGAAGCAGTCATGAATGACAAGACCTCAGCATTTGTACTCAGTAGCGAAGATGGTGTGTTGCGGTGTCAAGATAGGCTATGTGTTCCGGATGTGGACGAGCTTCGGGAGAGAGTGATGGCAGAGGCTCATACTTCCAGGTACTCTGTGCACCCTGGTTCAACGAAAATGTATCACGATCTCAAGGAGATTTATTGGTGGAACGGTATGAAAAGAGATGTAGCAAGCTTTGTAGCTAAATGTCCGAACTATCAACAAGTGAAGGCCGAGCATCAACGACCTGGTGGATTAACTCAGCTTATAGAAATACCAAGGTGGAAATGGGAGATGATCAATATGGATTTCGTGGTGGGGTTACCTCGCACTCAGCGTAAGTTCGATTCAGTATGGGTGATAGTAGATCGACTCACCAAATCAGCTCACTTCCTGCCTGTCAAGTCCACTGATACTGCGGAGCAATATGCAAGATTGTACGTCAAAGAGATAGTAAGGCTTCATGGTACTCCACTTTCTATCATCTCAGATCGCGGGGCTCAGTTCACCGCTAACTTTTGGAAGAAGTTTCAGCAAGGTTTGGGAACTCAGGTGAATCTCAGCACAGCTTTCCATCCACAGACCGATGGACAGGCCGAGCGGACCATTCAGACACTTGAAGATATGTTACGGGCTTGTGTCTTAGATTTTAAAGGTAATTGGGATGAACACTTGCCACTGATAGAATTTGCTTACAATAACAGCTATCATGCTAGCATTCGAATGGCCCCGTTTGAGGCATTGTACGGGAGAAGATGTAGATCGCCAATCGGGTGGTTTGAGGTAGGTGAAGCGGAATTGCTAGGGCCAGATTTGGTGTACGAAGCTATGGAAAAGGTCAAGGTTATTCAGCAGAGAATGAAAACAGCACAGAGTCGTCAAAAATCCTATGCGGACGTTCGCCGAAGGGATTTGGAGTTTCAAGTCGATGATTGGGTGTTCTTGAGGGTATCTCCTATGAAGGGAGTCATGCGATTTGGAAAGAAAGGGAAATTGAGTCCTAGGTATGTCGGGCCATATCGGATCGTTCAAAGGATTGGTCAAGTTGCTTATAGGCTAGAGTTGCCTCCCGAGATGTCATCAGTGCACCCGGTATTCCACGTGTCCATGTTGAAGAAAGTGATTGGAGATCCATCCACCATCATGCCAGTCGAGGCTATAGAGGTTAATGAAGATTTGTCATATGAAGAAGTTCCGGTCGCCATTCTTGATAGGCAAGTCCGTAAGTTGAGAAATAAGGAAGTTGCCTCCGTTAAAGTATTGTGGCGAAGTCAACAAGTTGAGGAGGCCACATGGGAAGCGGAAAAAGAGATGAAAGAAAAGTACCCCCATTTGTTTGATCAAGCCTAGAAGAAATTAGGTGACCCTCCTACTCCTAGTAGCTGTCATCTTGCCTAAGTTGTTTCCCTCTTAGTATTAGTAAGTCTCCTTTATTTGTAATGAGTTAGATGTGTTGTTACCTTGGGTCACTTGAACCGTTCTTGATAAATGAAAGCCTTATAAAGATTTACGTGTTTAATAAACAACTAATAGTAAGTGTAGATTGGTAATGATTTGCTAAGCGTACATGGTGTGTTAAAATGGTTAAATAAGGTAAGAATTCATTGAAGTGACTAGTTTATGTGCAATTGTAACAATGTGATAGAATATGTGCATTCGTTGAGGTAAGAAGGTGTATACCAGTTGTGAATAGTGTTGTTGTTGTATATTGTTGTTGGTGATGTGTTTCGGGGGCCCTCTGACAGGTGGATATGTCCATAATACAAAGGAAACTCTGGCGAAATTTTTCTAAAAATATAAGAGTTAGTCAGAATTTTGATAGCTTACATATCATGTCTTTCAAAACTCATTTATTTCAAAATCCTCATTCGAGGACGAATGATCTTAGGGGGGAGGATGTAAGGCCCCGTGAAATTTTTGTGCATAAAACCTAGTAGATGTAGTGCCATGGTCCGAATGATGTGTTAGGAATGCGTAAAATTCTTCGCGGCGAGCTTGCGAGCCGCGGTTCGGACCCTTGGTAGTGATTTAAGTTTCAAAATGTAGAATAAAATTTTTTCCGATCGCATGTCAATCTGCGGTGCACTTTTGCGACCGCAGAATCAATATGCGGTCCGCATAGTGACCGCAAATCGTTCCAGAGAGTTGCCCAAAATTGTGTCCAATGTGCGGTCGATATGCGATCGCATGTCAATCTGCGGTGCACTTTTGCGACCGCGGAATCAACATGCGGTCCGCATAGTGACCGCAAATCGTTCCAGAGCCTACGTAATTTTTGAGCCATTCTGCGGCCACTATGCGGACCGCATGTTGATTCTGCGGTCGCATAGTGACCGCATATTTGACCCCGGCCCAGATTTTTGTAACATTTTGACCCGATCTCTTCTTTAATATAACACCTTTCTTCTTCGTTTTATCATATCATCTCACCAAAATTAGAGAGAGAAGAGAGGGTTTTTAGAGAGAGAAGTTCTTCATTTTCAAAGATTGTTCCAACTACTTAATTCCAAGGGATTCTAGGGCAAGGATTCAACTTCCCCAATATTTTCAAGGTAAAAACCCTAACTATTTTCTTTGATTTTCAGTTTTAATTGGGTAAAGAGAGGTTTTCATATAATAGCTTTTAAAAATAGAATTTTTACACTCATGCATGATTATTGAACTTGATTTCTAGTAAAAAGAAGTGAGTAGAAGTAAGAGTCTTCAAGAACAAGGTTGGCAAGAGTAAGATAGCTTGGGTAAGCATAAAGTAGGAAGTTAACGGAAGAAAAATCATCACCAGGTATGTATGGCTAATTTTGATTCTTGTGAAATCGCCCTTATGTGTAAAATTGTTTGGCATGTGTTGATTTGAGAAATTGTATGTGATTAATTGATGTTGTTGTTGGATATTCAAAGTTGTTGTTGAACTATGAGTGTTGTGGTAAGAAATATGAACCGAAAGGTAAATGAGAGTTGAATTGGGTAAAGAATTTGTGAATAATGATTATGATGGCCTATATGGCACCTTGTGGAAAAGAAATCGAAACACTTGAGAATTGGTTTATTGTGGAAAGAGATGAAACACTTGAATTATGGAAAATTGTTGAATATACATGTGTGAATATTATTGAATGTGGAAACATTGTAACTTGGTTGTGATATTGGCTTGAGAAGTAATTGAGAACATGAAACAATGTGCAAGTTGCTTATTTGAACTTGTTGAAATTGTGTGTAGTACCTTATCTGCTGTTTGAAATTGTTGTGTTTTCAGCTGTAAGGCGGGGTCGTGTCGCGCGCCGCGACGTGGTGAAATAAGGTGTGGGTTGGGGTGATAAGGGTGGCCGAGGTAATAAGGGTGGTCGGGGGCAATAAGGATGGAAAGCGATCAAAATCGCTATTGAAAATTGATACAAAATCAATAATGTGAGATTGTGAAAGGAGACAGCAGGAGAGTTTGCAACTTGTGGGGCACTGATTGCCCCTTTGTTTGACTACTTGTGTTTTACGTGATTGATTGGTTATTGTTAAATTGGTTGATCGTGGAAAGTGCTTTGTGTGAGAATTATTTGAAATGAGGAAAATGTGGAAACATGGTTGGTTGGCTTAATTGATTGTTGATGTAATTTAATGGCTTGAGTTTACTTGGGACAAAGTTTGTCCATACATACCAGTACAATTTAAGTGTACTGACGTCCCTTTTGCCGGGGGCGCTACATTCGTGTCATGATTGTAGGTGGATCAGTAGCAGGCACTTCAGCTCGTCGGCAGTAGTATTCTTCTCCTTCCACTGCCCGTATTGGTGAGCCCCTTTCTTCCTCGGGGCCTTGTGTGGTTCTTGCCACTTCGGTTTGGATTTCATTTTGGTTTTGAAAGGTATAGTCGGAGCCTTGTTACCGGCAAGTATTGTATTTCCCTTTTGTATCCTAGAGGCTCTGTAGACATGTAAACTGTGGGACTCCCGTCTTATATATATAAGGTGTTATGTCGGGCGTTGTAAAAGTTGAAATCTTGTTAATGAATCACTCGTATCATTTTATTTGTTTAATGTGAAATCAATTATGATTAGTAATATATTTGGTTAAAGAGAAACAGTCATCACATGGGTAACGCGTGGGAATGAAAGGCACCCAGGTCCGCTTGACTGGGGCAACCCGGTCAGGCGCCGGTCATGTTTCTCGATTTGGGGCGTGACAGATACATTGGTAAAAAGCCCTAAAAAGGAATCTTTTAGAACCTTCCAGCACATGCTGGAAGGAATTTGATAACTGAAATAGGGGTCTAAGTGAAAACTTGATAATTTTAAGAGGGGGAGAAGTGGGATTTAATCCCATTCTTTCTCCCCAAGTCACCAGCCTCTTTCCTTCCTATAAATACTCCCAAAAAGAGTGAAATAGGGGCTGGCTTTTGAAGAAAAGTTCAGAGAAAAGAGAATACTAATAGCAATAGGCATTTTTTCCTGCATTTTCGAGTAAAACTTAGGGATATTCTTCTGATTCTTGGGTTCTTTGCTTGAATTTTTGCCTGGATTTTCTACTTGCTTTGCTGTGGGATTCCTGCTTGCTCTTGCTGTGGTTTCTATTTTCGTGGATCTTCAATCAATCACTGTTGCATTGCTGTTTGGGTCTGTTGCTGATTACTTGCTCTTATCTCCCCTAGAACTTATCGGCTTCGTTTTGCTGATCCAGGTATCTGTTCGAGTGAAGCTGTATTGATGATCCTGATGAAATAACATGAAGATTCTGCTTAATTTATCTATCATTATGAATTTGTAGTTCATTTTGTGTTACTGCTTTAATAGCTTAGATCTGTAGCTTTAGTGGTAATATAGAATGTAGTAGTATAAGAACAGAAACAAAAATATTGTAATAGCTAGTATAATAGTAGTAATATAGCAGTAGTATAGTAGTAAGTAGTAGATAGATCATCTAGTTAAGTAGGTAAGAATCATAAAACAAAGCTAAATAACTCTAATGCGAATCGATAACAGTAAGTTCGACCAACTCACGTAGGTAATACGATCTGGAAGTTGATAGCTGAATTGGAGTAAGTTCAAAAGAGAAGTAAGTAAAATGAAGTAATAAATCAATTAAGACCGGATTTGGGATATCTAATAAGTTTAAGACAGTAGTAGAATTGTGCAATATGTGGATAGCTCATTTTAGTTTTAGGTAATTTGAATACCATAAGTAATTGGGTTGAACTGTTCTTTTAATCATGCTTCATATAGTTAAACTGATTGCTTTTAATTTCCTAGGTAAATGACTTCAATGTTAATATAGGTTAGTTCTTAAAAAATGAAGTATAAAAGGTAGTTGGTTTCTTCATATGCAACAAGTTGTTATCTTTAAGGTCAATATGAATCATCTTTGTACAGCGATTTCCTTCTCCTGTTGAATAAATGAAAGTAATTCCATTTCATTCTCAATTCTATGTTGGTTCTATTATAAGTTCTTCATTTCTATTTTCATTACTATTGCTTCTATTTGGTTTGGGCCTGATGTATAACGTGGGCCTGAATTGTATCCGAAAATTCATTGGGCCATCGAATGAAAGTCCAAATTGGGTTTGGGTCACTAAGACCCAGATATATGTAATGCCCTGCTAAGTATTAATCCAGAAATCCAGGCCTAATAACAATAGAAATAATAAAGGCCTGGACTCACTCTTCTGGAAATTCGGTTAAGTAAAAAATGATTAAGGGAAAAATATAAATAGAAAAACATAATATACACCTCTTAGGATTGAGACTATAAAATTAAATCGGGATGAGCCTCACACAATAGCAAAATAGTGGGGCCCCCTTTGTAATGAAGTAATGTATATAATAGATTCGGGAAGGCTAATAGCGAATTCCATAGCCTCTCCCAAAAGATTTAAAAGCCGATAGACGTTATTTAGGGCACGATTTAACGTACTTTCCTATGAAACGAGTGTGCACTTGGTGCGACTCAAATCTTAAATCTCGACAAAGCTGAAATATACCGAAAGTCACAGGCGTACTGGTTGCGGTGTGACTCGAGGTGTGTTTTCGCGATGTTGCAAATTCCGTAAAAATATTTAATTAAAAAGCACTATATGTTGTTAAAATCTATATTGGGTCAAACAAGAATCAAGAACGACAATTGAGCGACCGTGCTAAAACCACGGAATCCGGGAATGCCTAACACCTTCTCCCGGGTTAACAGAGTTCCTTATCCGGATCTTTGTTTCACAGACATTTTTGAAAGAGTCAATTTCCTCGGATTTGGGATTAACCGGTGACTTGGGACACCATTATTATCTCAAGTGGCGACTCTGATTAATTATAACAAAATCCCGAACCGATTGTCCTTTAAATGGAAAAACTCCTTCCTCTATGCTATTATATCCGTCTCGGGTATTTGAACATCGAGGTATACCCTATAAGTGTATTTATATGCTTTCCAAAGTGGGGTAGTAAAAAAGGAGGTGTGACAGATCCCACATGGAATTAACCTACCAATTACAACTTTTATAAACCAAGAATACTTCCGAATCAAGTTCCCAAAACTTTGAGTATATTTGGTGAGATTTTCGAACCACTACATTGCAATAATTAAAAGGCTTAAAAGAAAGAATTGAACATTGGGTAAAAATAATATGGAGAAGGACTAAGGTATTGATTTCCCCTATTGATAGAATCCCTTATCGTTATGCTCATACAAATTGTTAATATATTATATCAATCAACAACAACAACAACAACAACTACCCAGTATAGTCCCACAAGGTGGGGTCTGGGGAGGGTAATATGTAGACAAGCCTTACCCCTACCCAAAAGGGTAGAGAGGCTGTTTCCAATCGACCCTCAGCTTAGAGAAGGGAAGGGAAAGCAACAACAAAAACAAAAACAAAACAAAAGAGCATTAGTAATTCCGGCAGAAAATCGCAGAAATAATTGTCTAAACATAAGAATTATACATAAAATGGCATGCAATAATATCAAACAGTAGCTACCATAAATAACTAACATAATGGGGACACAATCCAATGCACGAATCATCTATGAGTCGCCTTGAGAAGCCTCACCCAACCCCGGGAAAGGAGTACAAAAAATTCTAGGAGCCCCTATCCTACAACCCTGATACTAGACCTCCGGACTTTTCTATCAAGGGCCATGTCCTCGGAAATATGCATCCTAGCCATGTCATGCCTAATCACCTCTCCCCAATACCTCTTAGGCATCCCTCTGCCTCTCCTCACGCCGACCACCGCCAGTCGCTCACAACTTCTGACCAGGGTATCAGGACTTCTCCTCCGCACATGCCCGAACCACGTGAGCCTCGCTTCACGCATCTTCTCATCCACCGGGGCCACTCCCACCTTCTCTCGAATAACTTCATTCTTAATCTTATCCAACCTGGTGAGTACACACATCCACCTGAGCATCCTCATCTCCGCAGCCTTCATTCTCTGAACATGAGAGTTCTTCACCGGCCAGCACTCAGCCCCATACAACATGGCAGGTCTAACCACAGCTCTATAAAATTTTCCCTTGAGTTTCAGTGGCACTCTCTTGTCACACAGGACTCCTGATACAAGCCTCCACTTCGACCATCCTGCTCCTATACGATGAGTGACATCCCCGTCAAATCTCTCTATCCCCCTGAATCACCGACCCAAGATATCTAAAACTGTCCCTCTTAGCGATGACCTGAGCTCCAATCATTACGTCCCTACCTACTTCGCTCGGCTCGGCGCTAAACTTGCATTCCAGGTATTCAGTCTTAGATCTGCTTATTTTGAAACCCTTAGACTCGAGAGTCTATCTCCATACTTCTAGCCTCTCATTCACACCGACCCTCGTCTCGTCTATCAATACTATGTCATCAGCAAATAGCATGCACCAAGGCACATCCCCCTGAATATGTCGGGTTATAGCATCCATCACCAAGGCAAACAAGAGAGGGCTAAGCGCCGATCCTTGATGGAGCCCCATATCCACCGGAAAATGGTCTGAGTCACCGCCCACCGTCCTAACCCTAGTCTTAGCTCCGTCGTACATGTCCTTGATTACTCGGATGTAGGCTTCCGGCATGCTCTTCGCCTCCAGGCACCTCCATAGCACCTCCCTTGGGACCTTGTCATACGCCTTCTCCAAGTCGATAAACACCATGTGCATATCCTTTTTCTTATCCCTGAACTGTTCCACCAATCTCCTGACAAGGTGGATAGCTTCTGTAGTGGAGCGACCCGGCATGAAACCAAACCGGTTCACCGATATAGATGTCATCTCCCTCACCCTCGCCTCGATCACCCGCTCCCAGACCTTCATGGTGTGACTTATTAATTTGATACCCCTATAGTTGTTGCAACACTAGATATCCCCTTTGTTTTTGTACAAGGGCACCACCGTACTCCACCTCCACTCCTCCGGCATCCTTTTAGTCCTATAGATCGCATTGAACAACCTGGAGAGCCACTCCACTCCTGACCTACCCATGCATTTCCAGAACTCCACCGGGATCTCGTCAGGCCCGGTCGCTCGGCCCCTACTCATCCTTCGCAAAGCCCCTATGACCTCCTCCACCCTAATGCGCCTGCAGTACCCAAGGTCTTTATGCTGCTCTGAATGCCCCAGCTCCCCAAGCTCTATGTTTCAATCCCCCTCCTCGTTAAGTAGATCTCGAAAGTACGCCTGCCACCTCTTCTTGACCTGAGACTCACCCATCAGAACTCTACCATCCTCGTCCTTGATGCACCAGACTTGGTCTAGATCCCGCGCCGTCCTCTCCCTTACTTTAGCTAACTGGAATAACTTCTTGTCCCCACCTCTCTCCCCTAATTCCTCGTACATACGACCAAATGCCACTTTTTTAGCTTCCGTAACCGCCATCTTTGCTTCCTTCCTCGCCGCCTTGTAGGTCTCCCTGTTCACTCTCCTTTCATCCTCGTTAGTGCTCCCTGCCAACTTAGCAAACACCGCCTTCTTTACCTCCACTCTTTCTTGGACTACATCGTTCCACCACCAGTCACCCTGATGTCTGCCTGAATAGTCCTTGGATACCCCGAGCACATCCCGTGCTACCTCCCTAACCAAGTTCGCCATCTGCGACCACATTGCGTCCGCTTCCCCAGAACTTCTCCAAGCTCCACCATCAACTAACCTCCTCTCAAACTCCTGGGCTTTCTCCTTAGTCAGAGCACCCCATCTAATTCGCGGTCGTCCCCGAGCACTCCTCCTCTTCCTCTTCACCCGGAGGCCGACATCCATCACTAGGAGTCTATGAAGAGTCGAAAGGGACTCCCCCGGAATAACCTTGCAGTCCTTGCATAAGCCTCTATCGCTCCTTCTGAGAAGGAGGTAATCAATCTGGGTCCTCGCCGCCGAACTTTTGAAGGTGACCAAATGCTCTTCCCTCTTCTGAAATGTCGAGTTCGCAATTAGGAGCTCAGAAGCCCTAGCGAAGCCAAGCAATGACGTGCCTCCTCCGTTCCTAACCCCAAAGCCAAAGCCGCCGTGAACCTCACCATAACCACCAGCATCAGCCCCAGTGTGACCATTAAAGTCCCCTCCAATAACTAACTTCTCAATTTGGGGAATACTACTCACCAAATCGTCCAAGCCCTCCCAAAAGCGCCTCTTAAGCTCCTCTTCTGAAGAACCTTTGCCAACTCAATAGACTTTCCCGTCAGGGTTCCTATGTTCCACGACCCGATCCTTAATCTAAGAGCGTCCGCTACCCTCTTCCCACCCTTGCCTCCCGCCCTACCCTCAGAACCACTCCCAGCCCCCCTGCTCACCCCTGCCAACACCCTCGCCTCCCAAGGACATGACCTTACACTACCATCCCCCGACGCGGCCACTATCCCTCCAACCGATTACGGAAGACAGTTGCGCACACGTACTATAGTGGAATACGCAAAATAATTCAAGTTAGGAATCGACAAAGTAAACCACACACAGGATATTTAGCTAGAAATGTAAAAATGTGTACAGAGTGAATACGAGGCCGGGAGGTACCAACTCCCGATGGAAGAACCTGGAAGTATGCTTTGATTCGCCCGATATCAACTACCGCTAGCTCTTGCACGTTCTTTCTGGTGATGCTTTGCTCTTCACGCCAAAAGCTCGCCTAGTCCGCCGTGGCTAGTACCTGAAAATCACACACACAACAAACCCCCAAAAAACAGGCGGGGGGGGGGGGGCTGCCTAGCTCGGGAAAGCGGAGGGGTTGCCTAAATGTCACAAAAAGAAGAGGGTGGGGTAGGGGGTGTGAGAGAAGAGGGAATAGGGAGGAGATAGTGTGTAGAGGGGAGAGAGGAGAGGAAGAGAGGTACCTTACTAGGGGTCGCCGGAGAAAGAGGGTCGCCGGAAGGGGGTCACCGGGGTTATGGGTGGCAGGGGGCGGGTAATGGGTGAGGGCTGGGGTAGTGAAGAAAGGAGAGAGAGACAGAGGAGAGAGAGATAGACTTACTGGGGTCGCCGGTGAAGGGTTGCCGGAGGGGGGGTCGCCGGAGGGGGAGGTCACCGGAGGAGGGGGGAGGAGGGTTGGGGAGTTGGGGGGAGGGGTGCTGGGTGAAGTTACCGTTGGGGGGCTGGGGAGAGAGGGAGAGCGTGCTCTGAGGAGAGATGCTTGAGAATGAGACAAAAAGAAGAAAATCCCCGCTATCATAGCTGCTATCCTCACATCTAAATCCAATATATTATATCAATCATGAACGCTATTTGTATCATAACCCTCTCCCGAGCAATTACAAAAATTTACTAGTGCACTCTCCCGAGCTACCCTAGCCAGATTTAATTTGAATAGTTCACTTAAGATTGCACCCACGACTTCGTTATTCCTAACCCCGTCTTTACGCCTAAAGTTATAGATTCCTTCAATAACCTAGGTGTGGTGTTGTTCAACAATAAACCTAAATACGCACTCTTTTCCAAGTTATGCACACTAAATAGGCACAGCTAATTGGGGATCCTACCAATTAACTACAATAAGAATGAAGTTGAACAAATATAAATCTAGCTAACAATTTGTAATCACATAAACGATAAGTTCAGCACTCAATAGGTTCCATCAAAATCTTAGAAAAGGATTTAGCTACTCATGCTCAAAGAAACAAGAATAATAATTGAAATCATAAATAAATACTTGATATAAAATAAAAGAATGAGTTGAGAGGATTCTCTCTTACTAATTATCTTGCAAAAGTAGTGAAAAATAGACAACATGCCTCTATTGGGCAGACTAGGAGTTTATATAGAGGTTTTAGGGCTAAAAAAAACTAAGTTTGTGCACAATTAGGATTGTTGCTGCGGCTTCTTCCGCGGTTCGTCCGCGGTCGCGGACGGACCGCGAATAGTAAACTTCAGAGAGCCTGTTTTTTCGTGGTTCATCCGTGGTCGCGAGTGAACCGCGGATGAACAGTCCGTCTGATTTTTCTCTGATTCTTCAAGCTCACTTCACTTCAACTCTTTTCTTGGCCTTTTCAGCAACATGTGACTCCAAAATAGCTCCTTTTAGCATCCAATGTATCATATGTACCTATAACACACAAATAAACACTAATCAAAGCATTTTGTCCTCATAAACAACATTAATTCAATAACAAAGTGTGATTATTTAGGGCATAATTAAAGTCAAATTCATCTATTATCAATACCCCACACTTAAACCTTTGCTCATCCTCGAGCAACCTTAATCACACTTTAGGCCAATTTTAAGAATGTCTCCCCCAAAATATGTCACAAAAGCCATCTTTCCTGATTAACCTAAGATATGCACAATCTTTACCTAACCGTAAACTCTCATGCCAGCACATTATTACTTACTCTACTTATTATCAAAACACTTGCAAATTTAACTTCTTCCTCTTGAGTTACATGCCCTCACAAAATTTATTGAGAGAAGTTCCCACACATAAACAATTCATAACATGGAACTTAAGAATATCAGAAAAATTCACTCATTCTCAACAAAGAATATTCATATGCATACAAACACACCATAGACTTGCCCCTAGTGTAATACTCCACTAATCGAGTTATTCAATCATAGATCAAGAGGTCTTTAAGGGTTGTAATGTTGGCTACGGGACGGGTATGATACTTTTGGTTATAGTGACTAACCTCCCTAAGCACTTTTCTTTTCCTTTTCACAACTTCCCTTTTTGTTTTCTTCCTTATGTCTCCCCTAAATATTCCTTCACATTTATTTACTTTTAATCCCCACTTTTCTTTTGTTGGTGTAACTGGCCTTTCTAATTTTCATATATACATTGATATAGCTCTTTTTTCTCAAAATTTTCTCTTTTTTTTTTCTTATTGCTTTGCAACACATTTATATTATTTTGGCCAGTTCACTATTTTCTACCATTCATTCTTGATTTCCCCTTTTTCAATTTCCCTTCACCCCACACTTAGACTTTTGCATATTCATTACAATGCATGTGCTTCTAGGAGGTAAAGTAGAACAATATAAGATTTTGATGAACATTCAAGGGTTATCAAAGAATAGGCTTTAAGCTCAAAGGGGTTAACTAAGATATTTTGTACGGGTGAATTCATGTCTATTGGTTTATGGGGTTACACAAAGAAATGCCTCTATCCTTTCTACAACCAAACAACTTCTATTTCGCTTTGCAAACACACATGACAAGTTCTAGGTATCATGTAAAACATATAATGTAAGTAAAAACTCACACACACATAGCATGCAACTCATTTGGAATCCGGTTCATCTATAAAGTCCTATCAATGTTCAAGCAAGCTGTATTGTGCAATTTAAGGCATATTTAGAATCTACAGTCAAGCTTACATAATATATTCTCAAGTTCAATTAAGCTTTGCTAATGTGCATACTTGGGGTTACATGTTACCCTTTGTCCTCTAATCCTAAAAAAAGAAAAATCTACCTAACCCGGTTCAATAAAAACCCTTGGAAAAGAACTGTGGTCAAAAGAAAAGCCAAGGGGAGATGATACACTACCTAGAAAAAGAAAATAAAAGAAAGAAAAATTCTTACGTGGACTACTTCCCTCAAGAGTACTTGTCCTAAATAGTCCGTCATCAGGAAGAGTCCTCTACTCATATTTTTGGATTTTTTCTTAATTTTCTGATTTTTTTTGTGTTTTTATTTTTTTTATATTAACCACTACAACTAATATATACATCATATACAAGATAAGTCACCCACCCCACACTTGAAAACATGTCATGTCCCCATGACATCAAGAAAGATAAGGCACAAGAGGGGCGAGAAAACTTACCTGAGACTCACTCGGAGTCGGAGACGGTGGATGGGTCGACGTGACATGCTCATCCAAGTGCTCTAAGCTATGCCATAAACCTGCTGTCTGACCAAGATTGCCTCTGAGACATAGCGTCTAAACGCGTGTGCAAGCCATCAACGGAGGTGCGCAGATCAGCAACCTCCTCCTCTATGGACCTAAGCATAGGTCGTGAGGACTCAGACCTAGGCATACTCGCTCCACGGTGAGCATGCCTGGAAGGACCGGCTGAATCTGTGGAGTGCCTGGCCCGGACAATTGATACAGGGTCGTCCTCCTCATCCAAGTTAATTGGGTTAGTGTCTCATCCAACCCGAATTTGAGAAGCTCTAAACGGAGCTTTTGGTAGTAGGTCACCATCAGTGGCAGTGACTGTGGTCTGATGGAGGAGACACAGTGTAGTGAAAAGATATGGGTAGTAAAAACCCTTGGCTGTGAGGTATCCCCTCAACACCATCTCATCACTCATTAAGCGGGCGATGTCAACGTCCCGCTGTGTTACAAAACACCAAGTTAGAAGTGCCCTATTAAAATTGACATCCGTGGTGTTGCTAGAGGGCAAGAGCCGGTTACATATTATAGAAAACCAACATTTAGCGGTGTTTGTAAAGCAGTTAGAATGTAATGTTTTATTTCTAATCCATACAGGGGTGCCGTCTACACATAAAGCCTCAATTACCATGTCCCATGTGACACCTGACCTATCATGGTAATAGTCGACATCACTAGTGTGAATTGGCAGTCTAAGTGCCTGCCTAATAGTAGGAACATGGGTATTGACATCCTTACCTCTGACGAATACCCTCCTGGCCATCGCATAAGGAGCATTGACATAGAATTCCATGACAATCATCTTGTTCACTAGAGGAGGTGAGTCAAATAGGAACTCCATTTCGCGTCTGTGAATTTCGTCATATATTTCAGGCTTCTCAGAGCGGAGGGCTATCCGGTCAACTTCAACTTCCTGGAGCCATTTCTTAGCTGCCTTAGTGTGAAACCCAGCCTCCGCCTCTTCGCAGGCGAACCTTGACTCATCATAAGTAGGTTGCCTCGAAGAGCTAGCTCCATGTCGTTATCTCCTAGGGTCCATGATCCTACACAAATAAGATAACCAAAAATTTGCAAACTGTTATTCACCGTTTGGCTACTCAGACTTCGCCATCCATGGAATATCACAATTGACCATTTTGTGCAATCATCTTATAACTCCTATACTTAGTTTCTTATCTAACAATTTTACACATGCCTATTCAAGTACCCCACACTTAATTATTTTGGCATTCTAACATTTACCAATCAACCTAAGCCATCCCCAATAATATACAACAATAACCAATTCACTACTTGGGCATTATGTCTCCTAAGAATACATTCATCAATTATTACCAAGGACAATTTCCCAACTTGGACAACCAACCATCACATATAATCACAACACTTTTGGGTCTCCAAATCACAAATTTAGCATTATAAACACAATTGGAGACCAACAACCCAATCTTTACCAAACTTTCAATCATATCACAAAGTTCCTTAAGAAAAATTCATGAAACATTCAATGTGCAATAAGAAACCAAGTAATATTCATGAACTACCCTAAACTAACATTATATAATTAAGTCTACAAAATAAACATTCAAGGACTAAGAGAAAAAAAAATTAAAAGAATAGGAGTAGAGAAACTTACTAGTGAGAGTAATGGATGAGTATGGTGGAAGAGGGAGATTGACTTGGAGAAGAGAGGGGTGGGAGTTTGTAGATAGAAGGGAGAGAATTTGAGATAGAGAGAGAGAGAGGATTTGAGAGAGGGGGCGGCGGTTTGGGGGATATGGGAGTGGGGGGGGGGGTTATGTTTTAGGGTTTAAAGAAGGGGGGGGGGGAAGAAAAAAAATAAAAATCTTTTTATTTTCACTGACCGCGGAACTGACCACGATTGTTCGCGGTTCGTTCGCGACCGCGGATGGACCGTGAGCAGTCAATGTTCAGAGGGGTCATTTTTTCGCGGTTCATTTGCGGTCGCAGATGGACCGCAAACAGATAAAAATTCAGAGAGGTCATTTTTCTGCGGTTTATCCGCGGTCGCGAATGGACCGAGAACAGTGATCCTCCGAAAATTTTTCTGCTCCACTGGTCAGCAATTATTTTTATTTTAATATATACTAACTACAATGAGAATTCTTACAACATGCTCGTGGGTTGCCTCCCACGTAGCGCCTGATTTAACGTCGCGGCACGACTCATCTTAGCGCATTTTAAGGCTCGCTAGACCTTTGAGGTTCATCCAACCGTAATTCTACCTTGTCCTCAGTGTCATCCAAGCCTACATAAGGTTTCAACCGCTGTCCATTTACCTTGAGTGTGCGTGATCCATCTATGGTTTGAATTTCCACAGCTCCTGACTCAAATGCCTCAACTACCCGGAAGGGTCCTGACCACCTTGATTTCAATTTACCTGGGAACAACCGTAATCTTGAATTGTATAATAGTACTTTGTCCCCGCTTTTGAAGTTCTGCTCAACGATATTTTGATCATGAATCCGCTTCATTCTCTCTTTATATAGTCTAGTGCTTTCAAATGCCAAATACCGAAATTCTTCTAATTCATGCAACCCAGTCAGCCTTGATTTCCCCACTTCGTCCAAGTTGAGATTCAATTGTTTCAGTGCCCACCATGCTTTGTGTTCTAATTCAACCGGTAGGTGACAAGCTTTCCCAAACACCAATTTGTATGGTGACATGCCAATTGGTGTCTTGAATGCTGTTCTATAAGCCCATAGTGCGTCATCAAGCTTTCTGGACCAGTCGGTCCTTGTGGCGTTCACTGTTTTAATCAATACACTTTTTATCTCCCTGTTGGAGACCTCAACTTGCCCGCTGGTCCGCGGGTGATACGGAATGGCCACATGATGTTTCACATCATACTTGGCCAATAATTTCTCAAATGCCCGGTTACAAAAATGTGTGCCCCCGTCACTGATGATAGCCCTTGGAGTCCCGAAACGGGTGAAAATGTTCTTCTTCAAAAACCCCACCACCACCTTAGCATCATTGGTGGGTAATGCTGCAGCTTCCACCCATTTATACACGTAGTCAACTGCAACAAGTATGTACTTATTGCCGTATGAGCTAATAAAGGGCCCCATGAAGTCTATTCCCCAGAAATCGAACACTTCAACTTGCTGGATTGGGTTCATTGGCATTTCATGATGCCGGGAGATGTTCCCAGTGCGTTGACATTTGTTGCAACCTTTCACCCACAATTGTGCATCTTTACACACCGTTGCCCAATAGAAACCGACCTCAAGTATTTTGGCAGCTGTACATATTCCTCCAAAGTGACCGCCATATACTGAAGTGTGACATACCTGCAAAACAGAAGATTGTTCTATCTCGGGGACGCATCTCCGGATCATGTTATCTGGACATATCCTAAATAAATAGGGTTCATCCCATTAATAAAGCTGACTTTCACGAAAAAATCTTTTCCTCTAGACCGATGAGAGGTCATGAGGAACAATACCACTGGCCAGGTAATTAGCATAATTAGCGTACCATGGTGCTTCAAGGAGAGTGGTGGTGAGCAGCTGCTCGTCTGGAAAGGTTTCCAGAATTTCCCCACTCTCTTTGACAATTTCCGCTCCTTCAAGTCTTGACAAATGATCAGCGACTTTATTTTCAGTGCCTTTCCTATCCCTAATCTCGAGGTCGAACTCTTGGAGAAGTAGCACCCAACGAATTAGGCGCGGCTTAGAGTCCTTTTTATCAATTAGATATCTTAAAGCTGCATGGTCTGTGTATACAATTACCTTGGATCCTATGAGATAGGACCGGAATTTGTCAAATGCGAACACGACCGCAAGTATCTCCTTTTCTATCATTGTGTAGTTTAGCTGTGCTCCACTCAAGGTTCTACTTGCATAGTATATTGGATGCATCATCTTATCTTTCCTTTGGCCCAGCACTGCCCCCACTGCATAGTCACTTGCATCACACATTAGCTCAAAAGTTTGCTCCCAGTCGGGGGCAATGATGATGGGTATTGTGACCAACCTCTTCTTCAGTTCCTCAAAAGCAATCCTGCATTCATCAGAAAAAACAAAAGGGCAATCTTTTTCAAGTAAATTGCAGAGAGGGCTTGATATTTTGGAGAATTCTTTGATGAACCTTCGGTAAAAACCGACGTGCCCAGAAAGCTTCTTATGGCCTTGACGGATGTTGGTGGAGGCAAGCTTTGCAATGATATCAACTTTAGCACGGTCTACCTTAATGCCTTTACTTGAAACCCGGTGCCCCAATACTATACCTTCTTGTACCATAAAATGACACTTATCCTAGTTTAGCACTAAGTTTGTTTCCATGCACCGTTTCAGCACTCTTGTCAGATTGACAAGGCATTCATCGAATGAATTCCCTACCACTGAGAAATCATCCATGAACACCTCCATAATGTCTTCCACCATATCGGTGAAAATAGCCATCATGCACCTTTGAAATGTGGCAAGTGCATTGCATAGTCTGAATGGCATCCTTCTGAAGGCAAAAATTCCATACGGGCATGTGAAGGAGGTCTTTTCTCTATCTTCGGGGGCTATGGAGATTTGATTATACCCCGAGTATCCATCCAGGAAGCAAAAGTGGGACCTCCCTGCCAACCTGTCAAGCATCTGATCAATGAAGGGAAGTGGGAAGTGATCTTTGCGGGTGGCTAGATTCAACTTCCTGTAGTCCATGCATATTCTCCATCCGGTGACGGTTCTAGTTGAAATCAATTTATTATTCTCGTTTTTCACTACCGTCATGCCTCCTTTCTTTGGCACACATTGGACCGGGCTAACCCAGCTGGTGTCTGAAGGTTGGGAAGATGATTCCCACGTCTAACCACTTTATTACCTCTTTCTTCACCACTTCCTTCATGTTAGGGTTCAGCCTTCTTTGATGTTCCCTGGAAGGTTTGTGTCCCTCTTCCAGGAGAATTTTATGCAAGCAATATGCGGGGCTGATCCCCTTTATGTCTGCCATGGTCCACCCAATGGCAGTCTTGCATTCCTTGAGTACCTGTATAAGCTTTTGGGACTGCACATCTAACAAACTAGATGAGATAATAACAGGTAAAGTGGAGTTAGGATCTAGAAATTCATACCAGAGATGTGATGGTAGTGGTTTGAGCTCAAGCTTTGGTGGCTCTTCTATGGATGGCTTTGCAGGCGGGGTCTCTCTTTTCTCTAAGTGTAGAGGCTCGAACTCAAGCTCTCTCTGCCAAAATCCCTTGCCTTCCAGAGATAGTGCCCATTCAGCTAGACTTTTACCATTTACCTCTTCCATGTTCATCAGGAATACTTGAAGTGGATTTTCAATGGTCAACTCTGCATCGTCTGTCTCCACTATTACATCAACCGCATTAATAAGAGAGCAGTTCGCGAACTCACTAGGGCGCCTCATAGAGTTTTGCACATTGAAGATGATCACCTCATAATTCAACCTCATCTTGAGTTCCCCAGTTTCACAATCAATTAGAGCTCTCCCGGTGGCTAGGAATGGTCTTCCTAGGATTAGGGGAATTTCTTCGTCGACCTTGCAATCAAGAATAACAAAATCGGCGGGAAACACGAACTTCCCTACCTGGATAAGCACATCATCTATAATGCCAAATGGATGCTTAACCATCCTATCAGCAAGCTGTAATAACATAGAGGTAGGCCTGACTCTTCCAATGCCTAACCTCTTATAAATGACTAAGGGCATGAGATTAATGCTTGCCCCCAAATCACACAAAGCCTTTGAAAAGGCATAATTCCCTATAGTGCATGGGATGGTGAAGCTACCTGGATCAGATAGCTTCTCCGCAATGGGTCTGGAGACCACTGCATTACATGTCTGGGTAAGTGTTACGGTGGCCAAGTCTTGGAAATCAAATTTCTGTGACATCAAATCTTTCATCATCTTAGCATACCCAGGCATTTCTTTTAAAGCTTCAATTAAGGGAATTTTTACCTGGATTTGCTTGAGCATCTCAAAGAACTTTTTGTATTGCTCTTTTTTCTGGTGTTTGGCCAACCTTTGGGGAAATGGTGGTGGAGGCCTTTTATTCCCAATGACTTGGGAATTTTCTTTCTCTATCACTTTCTCTTCAATATGCTACTCTACTTGTTCAACTACTTCCTCTGTTCCTTGCTTTGCCACTTTATTTTCAGCAATTGGCTGGATTGTAACTTCTGTCAACCCTGTGGACTCCTCCAGTTCAATGGGCAATGGAGTGTCTCAGCCTGTTTGTCGATTCTCTCACTTTCTTTCTCAGCATCAAGATCTCTACCGCTTCTAAGAGTCAGTGCCATTATCTGCTTTGGGACTTGGTCTTTTGGGTTTGTTTGTGTGTCTGCAGGCAATGTCCCTTGAGGACGATTGTTGAGAGACATAACAATCTGGCCCACCTGTACTTCGATATTCTTGATGGATGCATCATGTGCATCTATCCTCTCATTGGTTTTGGCATTTGACCCAATTACTTGCTGCATCATAGCTTCCAACCTTGCAAACCCATCGTCATGTCTACCCCAATCCTGTGGTGGAGGTGGATGATATCCCTGCTGCTGATTGCTGAAATTCTGAGGTCTAGGATATGGAGCCATGTTGTGTGGTGGCCTCATACCAGCTGCATTAAATTGTGGCTGAGGAGGCCTGTACTGCATTGGAGCCTGCTGACCCCAACTCTGGTTACCTTGTCGCCGCCCTCCATAGTTAGCCACATAATTCATGTCTTCATGCTGATGATGTTCTTGGTCTGCACCCCATGGATTACCTATGGGTTGGCTAATGCAAGATATGTATAAACCACCATTGGTAGTATCAACAATATGAACCGGCTGCTTGACCCCAGATTCTTCCACCTTCTTTGTTAGAATGCTCGTTTATGTCAATAAGGTTGCCATGTTCTCCTCCATAGTGTTGGATGGATTCAGAGGTACAGAGTGTACCACTGGTGTGATAGGAGCATTCCTGGCCGTCCACCCGGAATTTTGAGCCATCTTGTTTAGCAAATTTTGGCCCTCTCTCCAAGTCTTGCTCAGAAAAGCCCCACCTGCTAAAGCATCTACAATATTCTTCATACTATCTTAGAGCCCCATGTAGAACCTTTGACCCAACATCTGCTCGGGAATCCCATGGTGAGGACACATAACAAGCATACCCTTGAATCGGCCCCAAGTTTCATGTAATGTCTCCATTGGTTTCTGCTTGAAGCTCACAATCTCATATATTTGTTGAGCTGTCTTGTTAGGTGGATGAAACTTGTTGTGGAATTTCTTGATTAACTCATCCTAAGTTGCAATGGAGTTTATAAGGAGTGAGTTTAGCCATATCAGTGCTGCTCCTGTAACTGAGAACGGAAAGAGTAATAATCTGATGGCTTCCGGAGTTACATTTGGTTGCCTCTGTGTTTTGCATATCGAGAGAAAGTTCTTCAGGTGCTGCTGTGGATCTTCAACTAGAGACCCAGAGAATAATCCCTTGTTTTGCAACAAGTGTAGCATGTTGTTAGTGATCTGGAAAGACTCAGCTTGAATTGTTGGCACAACGATGGCAGTTGCCAAATTATCCGTTGTGGGTCATGCCTAGTCAAACAGTGCACATTCCAGTGCCTCCTGCGCCTCTTACATATTTAACCCGGCTTGCTGATTTGTTCGTTTACATCACCCATGTCAAAGTCTAGTTTGATTGGTTGTTGAGATTGCTAAATTTGTTTGATAGCCTTGTTACGTGCCCGGAAAGTTTGCTCGGGGTCCGAGAGTCCTTCAATTAGTTCTCCAGTCCTTGCAGATTTTCTAGGCATGCACTTGAGTACCCACGAAATGACCTGGACCAATAGGGAAATTGTAGAAAGAACCTGACTACACAAGAATCTTGAAGTTCTGTCAATGGCAATGGATAATTCTATTAATTCCCCGGCAACGACGCCAAAATTGATTCACGTCCAAGCAACGATCGTAGCCAATATAACCTGGTCTAATAAGTCCAAGATCGATCCTACATGGAATTAACCTACCAATTACAACTTTCACAACCCAAGAAAACTTCCGAATCAAGTTCCCAAAACTTTGAGTATATTTGGTGAGATTTTCGAACCACTACTTTGCAATAATTAGAAGGCTTAAAAGAAAGAATTGAATATTGGGTAAAATTAATATGGAGAAGGACTAAGGTATTGATTTCCCCTATTGATGGAATCCCTTAACTCTATGCTCATACAAATTGTTAATATATTCTATCAATCATGAACGTTATTTGTATCGTAACCCTCTCCTGAGAAATTACAATAATTTACTAGTGCACTCTTTCGAGCTACCCTAGCTAGATTTAATTTGAATAGTTCACTTAGATTGCACCCAAGACTTCATTATTCCTAACCCCTTCATTACCCATAAAGTTATAGATTCCTCCAATAACCTAGGTGTGGTGTTGTTCAACAATAAACCTAAATATGCACTCTTTTCCAAGTTATGCACACTAAATAGGCACAACTAACTGGGGATCCTACCAATTAACTACAATAAGAATGAAGTTGAACAAATAAAAATCTTGCTAATAATTTGTAATCACATAAACGATAAGTTCAGCACTCAATAGGTTCCATCAAAACCTTAGAAAATGATTTAGCTACTCATGCTCAAAGAAACAAGAATAATAATTGAATTCATAAATAAATACTTGATATAAAATAAAAGAATGAGTTGAGAGAATTCTCTCTTATTAATTATCTTGAAAACGTAGTGAAAAATAGACAACATGCCTCTATTGGGCAGACTAGGAGTTTATATAGAGGTTTTAGGGCTAAAAAAAACTAAGTTTGTATACAATTAGGATTGCTGTTGCGGCTTCTCCCGCGGTTCGTCCGCGGTCGCGGACAGACCGCGAACAATAAACTTCAGAGAGCCTGTTTTTTCACGGTTCATCCGTGGTCGCGAGTGAACCGCAGATGAATAGTCCATCTGATTTTTCTCTGATTCTTCAAGCTCACTTCACTTCAATCTTTTCTTGGCCTTCTCATCAACATGTGACTCCAAAATAGCTCCTTTTATCATCCAATGTATCATATGTACCTATAACACACAAATAAACACTAATCAAAGCATTTTGTCCTCATAAACAACATTAATTCAACAACAAAGTGTGATTATTTAGGGCATAATTATAGTCAAATTCACCTATTATCAGTTCACATCATTCTCTACTCCGCTTGTATGTGAGTACCTTAAACTCGGCTCACCTACTTCAATTGGTATGATAGCATCAGTTCCGTAAACTAGCGAGTAAGGCATTTTTCCCGTGGAAGATTTGGGGGTGGTTCTGTGTGCTCATTACACCTCTAGTAGCAGCTCAGGCCATAGTCCTTTGGCATCTTCGAGCTTCTTCTTCAATATATTCAATATGGTTTTGTTAGATGACTCCACCTGGCCATTAGCGGCAGGATGATATGGTGTTGAGAGTATTCTTTTGATGTGCCATTTGTCGAAGAAATCAGTCATTTTCTGACTGATGAACTATTGCACATTGTCACAGGTGATTTCTTTGGGGACCCGAAATGGCAGATGATGTTCTTCCAAATGAAGGATTGCTCACAAATTTGGGCATAAGAACCTGCTTATACCCACTTGGAGAAATACTCAGTTAAAACCAATAAAAAATGTACCTTTCCTCATCCGACGGGTAGCAGTCCGATTATATCTATGCCCCATTTGATGAAGGGCCAATGTGAAGTGACCGAATGGATGGGTTCTCCTGGTCGGTGTATCATAGGGGCAAACTTTTGACACATTTCACATCGGCGGATGTACTCCGCGACATTTTATTTCATAGTAGGCTAGTAATACCCTGCTCGTACTAGGCTACGTACGAGTGCTTGATTGCCTATGTGTGTGTGCCACAATGACCTTCGTGTACTTCCTCTAGTACCGACGTTGTTTGATTGGGACTTAGGCATTTGGCCAGGGGTCCTCCTAAGGTCCTCTTGTAGAGTTCGTCGTTTATCATGTAGTATCTTGCCGCCTGCATACAGAGCTTTTTTACCTCCTTCTTTTCGGGTGGCGGGGTTCCATCCTGTAAATATGATAGAAATTGGCTGCGCCAGTCCCAAGTTAAATTTAAGGAGAGTACCTCTGTATGATCGATTGCCGAGTGGAGGAGAGTGGCGATGCTCTCTTTATTTAGGCTTGTAGTGGCCGCATCCAGCTTAGCCAGACCGTCTGCTTCGGCGTTATGCGCTCTAGGAACTTGTTCGAAGCGGCATTCGTCGAGTTGTGTCATCAACCTGTGGATTTCTGCCTGATACTTCTGCAACCTTTGTTCCTTGATCTAGTAAGTCCCAGTGACTTGATTTACCACTAGTTGAGAGTCGCAGTGTAAAACAAGCCGGCGGGCCCCATATTTGATGGCTAATTTTATACCTCCAATAACGGCTTTATATTCTGCTTCGTTGTTAGTCATCTTGGGGCATCGTATGGACTGGCGAATGATTTCGCCCGTGGGGACTTTGAGGAAGAGTCCCAGTCTCGATCACGAGGCATTGGCGGCCCCATCTGTGTAGAGGGTCCAGAGGTCGGTATTTGAGGCAGAATGCAGGGCCTCATTTTTCTGCCTCCGACAATATTTTTGCACTAAATTCAGCCACGAAGTCGGTGAGGACTTGTGATTTGATGGCAGTTCTAGGGATATGTGTGATATCATGCTCGCTGAGCTCTATGGCCCATCGGGTGAGCCGGCCTAATATCTCAGGCTTGTGTAGTATGCTCCTTAAGGGGAACATGGTCACTACTTTAATGGGGTGGCATTGGAAATAGGGTCTCAGCTTCTTTGAAGCCGTGACCAGTGCTAGAGCAAATTTTTTGAGGTGTGGATACCGTGCCTTGGTGTCCACTAGGGTTTTTCTAATGTAATAGATATGTGATTCTGTACCTTTCATTTCGTGAATCAATACTGCGTTGACGGCGACTTCTGATGCGACTAGATATGTCAGTAAGGGTTCGCCCGGTTCCGCTTTTGACAGTAGTGGTGGTGATGACAGATATGTTTTTTGCTCTTGCAAGGATTTGACACATTCTTCGTTCCATTGGAATCTGTTGTTTTTTCTTAGGACATTGAAGAATTTGTGACATCTGTCTGCGTATTGCGAGATGAATCGAGAGAGGGCAGTTATCCAGCCTCTCAATTTTTAGACCTACTTTTTGCTATTTATCACTTTAGGTATCGAAGCGATTGCTTTGATTTGGTCAGGGTTGACTTCGATACCTCTTTGGGATACGAGAAACCCTAAAAACTTTCCCGACGCCACGCCGAAGGCGCTCTTCTCGGGATTCAGTTTCATCCCATACTTTTTTAGTATTTTGAAGGCCTC
>JASVEL010006414.1:0-98135 GCA_032618575.1 Nicotiana noctiflora
TAAACATGTATTGGAGTATTTTGATTTATTTTAATTCTTCCGCACTTTTCATTTGTTTAGTTATAGTTATTGTTTATAATTATTTGGGTTTATTGTTAATGTGTAGAACCTTAATAGTTGGCTTTCCTAACTTTCACGAGTAGGTGCCATCACGACTCCCGAGGAAGAAAATTTCGAGTCGCCACAGTAAAACAACTTCATGCTATATTAGCATGAAGTTTTAACTTCAACATGAAATGACTTTATGCTACATTAGCATGAAGTTTCTGTTTTTGTTATAAAACTGCTATGAAGAGAGGAGGACATCTTTTTTCATAAATGAGGTTACAAATCACGCGATTTATAAAGGGTGTAAGTGTCATATACGGATTTTTTATCAACTCGCTATCAAATTAATAATTTTAAAAATAAGGTATATGTTAAAAAGTGGCACAAATATAAGGTACGGCTGTAAATCCCCATAATAAAGTGTGACGCAAATGGAATTCTTTCGAAGGGAATTGGTTTTTGTCAACTCAATCAAATGTACACAAAAAAATATTGAATGTACCATTTAAAGCAATTTGAAATTCCAATATCGCCCTTGGTTGTCCAACTCTTCACTCTCGTCTACACTCCCTCTATCCCAACTTATGTTATAGTCTTACCTTTTAGTTAGTCCCAAAGAGAATGATATTATTACATATTTAGTAATAACTAGTGTTAGTGTACGTGCGTTGCACGTGTATTTCGCGTCAATCAGTATAAAATATATACAAGAAAAATATATTATTACAATATTTTCTTAATATACAAAGATGATGAATTTTAGTTTAATTAGTTATATAATATTTGTAATTATAATATCTCGTGAAGTAAGATAATAAATATATCATATTGTTATATCTCTCCTAACATCTCTTTAGAATACAAGTAATATAAACTTCGACTATTAATTTGATCAATAACGGTATTATATAAAATATTATAAACCTTAACTATTGGATATAAGAATTTTTCTTAATTGTTTATCCGGTAGATGCATCGCTACATTCCAAATATAATATCTCTTGAAATTCTAATTTACTAAATAATACAATTTTTCATAAAATTCTAGTCACCTAATTAGACCAGTCTTGAGGAAGTTGTTCTCTAAACAAATTTTCGTGCATCTTCATTTAATGATATTAATTGAATAGTTATTATTTTTCTTAAAATTTAAGAGCTTGAAAAGTTAATAACTTAAATTTTTGAAAAGGAAATATAGTGCATTCCTAAGATCACCTTACAAGGAATAATAACATCTTTTATAAATTATCAAATAATGAATACAACAAATAATGAAGCTTTCTAATGGTAACTTTTCACAATTAATTTATCATCAAGATTCTAACACAAATATTTCATGTAGAAAAATGAAGATAAGCTACTTTTTATAACAAAAGAGATTATAAATTTAAAAACTTGCTCAACATAAAAAATATGTGATATATAGTAGAGAATTATATATTTAAGATTGACTTTTCTAATTCAGATGAAGGTTTAGTATACAATATTTATTATGATTATATATTATAAGTAAGTATAATCAGTTTTCCATTTTCATAAAAAATAAAAAAGTAGAATCTAATTTAATTTGTCAAGATTCTAAATAAATCTTTTGTGTAGAAAATAAATTAAGCTAACTTTTTATATAACAAAGAGATTAAAGGTTTAAAATATGTTCTTTTTTCTTTTTGTCTCAGATCGAGTCTTTTTTTCTTGATATATGTCTATTCTTTACATGATGATAAAGTTCGTTTTTATTAACCAAGGTACATAATATTTATTCATATAGACTCATAATCTTTTAAACTTTGTATCAAAATAAAAAGCCAAACTAAAGAAATTACCTTGTCTTACAAGATATGGCATCGGTAAATAGAATATAGTTATATGGAATTGACAAATAAAATATGGTACTTGAATTTATTTTTTTAGACAGTTAAATCAACGTACAGTTGATTTTAAATTTATAAAATTTTAGTTAATTTAAAGGTCGTAAATCTTAGGAAGATAATTAAATACTTTTTTTTAATCTAATGTGAGCTCTAATTTTAAAAGGGTAAATAAGATAAATACATTTCGCTAAGGGTCTTTGTGCTTTTAATATAGTATAGATATAAATTTATAAGTGTAAGATATACATACAATAAACTCTTAATATTTTAAAGGTTTTGGACTTCTTACGTACTTTAAATAAGGAAAAAATTAATAACTAAAATTTTAATTAATTTTAAACTCATAAACATAAATATATATAAAGTAAACTCTTAACAGTTTTAAAGTTCTAAATAGTAGGACTTTCTGCATAATTTAAATAAGAAGAATTTTTAATGCGTAAATTTAAATTTATTTAAACTATTAATATTAAAAAATAATTAACTGACTATTCAATAAATTATTATTTATAGTACTTGACTACACATTCCAAGGATTGCAGATTTTCTTTATTTATAAATGAGACAAAAAGCCGTTAGTTTAAGTTCCAATCCTCTATTCTAGGTAATATTAATTCATTGGTGATAATATTTTATTGGCACTATAAAATTAAATAAACATATAATAGGTAATGTATTTCTTGTTCAGGAAAGGATAGTAGGGGAAAACGTGGTAAAAGTATGTTAAGTTAGAGGGTTTTATAAAAGTGATTGATATAAGGTAAAAGTTTAATTTATTTTAAGCTCTAAATATTAGGATTTTCTATCTAGTTTAAATAAGGAAGGATTTAATACATAAAATATAGTAACAATCAATTTTCAAGTCCTAAATATTAGAAAAATAATTTAAATGACCATTTTGTCTAGTGCAAAGCTAATTCTTAAAGGGTAAAAAAGGCGAACGACATTTCATTAAGGGCATTCATGCTTTTAATATAGTATAGATTTAACTTTAATTTTCTTTTTATCGTTAGTGAGATCATTTCTACCCACATAAATTTTTGTGTTTTATTTTCGATTGTAAATTTTAAAAGTTTTTCAAACAATTTTACATAGGAGAAACTAATAGAAATAGAAATACACACACTTAACGTCCTCATGGACACCATGTTAACTTGATATTTCACATTAATTGCATGTTTGACTTCTATTATATTCAATAGCGACTTCTAACCTTGTCGGCCAAATAAGAACTAACGGAGATAGCAGTAAAATCCCTTATCGAAAATGTCTCTATCAGTAAATCGGATTAACTATATTTTCTAGTACTGCAATATCATAAGCCAATAAAAATAGCACACTAGGCCTCTAACCATACGAAGAAAACACGGAGCATATACTACTTTTAGTCGGCATATGGTGTGTTGTGTTAAATGGTCGGTCACCTTATTTTTATGACACGTTGAAAAGTGATTTTTTTAAAAATATTTTTATATATATTAAAAAATTTACCTTTTAGTATTAATTAATAAAAATATTGATCATATTAACTTTTACTATCTCACATAAATAATCCTAACACATTTTTCAACACTATTTACTCCAAACACAATATAAAAAAAATTAATTTATTATTAAAATCTAAAAAAATCACTTATATTTTACCTAAAAAACCAAAAAATCACTTAGTATAAACTACTCACGCATAACGAAAAGTTTGTTAAAAAAACTCCGCGCGATGCGCGGTTAATATTAAAATAATATTAATTAAATTAAATTATAATCAGACTTATTTAATCCTATTAGATCGTATTGTTTTAACAAAATTCAATTTCATCTTGTTTGTCAATACGATATACCCAATAATAAAATCTCTATTAAATCAAAGGTACTTATATAGTTACTGAATAACTTTTTTGTTTTATTCTTCTTTATTATATTAAACAATATTTGGTATTTACTTTCTTTTTGTAATATATGAGAAGATATATAATTTATTATTATTTGAAATATTTTTAATTTTAAAGTTTATTTTGTTGTTCTTAATAATATTATATAAATTTTAGTGAATAAAATCTATGTTAAACTAATGAGATTTATATAAGCAGTGAACGTTTTTGTTATGTATTTTTTTTATTATATCTTCCAATATTTAATACTATTACGTTATTAATAGAAAGTTTCATTAGCATATTACGTTAGTTAATATTTTTCTCTGAAGGTTCTTTATTTTTTTTTTTTTTATTTTTTTTATTTTCAAATAATTTTAAAACTTCAACTTAAAACTACTCCCAATTTGAATTAGTAATTTACTATTTTTTTTTAATTTCGTTTTTTATATTAAAATTATTTTAAAAATTCAACTTGGAACTGCTCTCCGATTTGAATGCGTAGTTTTTCTTCTCTTTTTTTCGTTTTAATAGTTTTTTTTTTTTTGCTTTTTTATTTTAAAATAATTTAAAAACTGCAACTTGAAACTATTCCAACACAATTTGAATGTGTAGTTTTTTTTTTTTTTTACTATAGTTAGTTATAAGATATCTATTTTTATTTTAGAACTCCAACTTGAAAGAACTCCCCGATTTTTATGACACGTTGAAAAGTGATTTTTTAAAAATATTTTTATATATATTAAGAAATTTACCTTTTAACATTAATTAATAATGATATTAACCATATTAACTTTTACTATCTCACATAAATAATCCTAATACATTTTTCAACATTATTTACTCCAAACATAATATAAAAAAAATTAATTTATTATTAAAATCTAAAAAAATCACTTATATTTTACCTAAAAAACCAAAAAATCACTTAGTATAAACTACTCGCGCAAACGAAAAGTTTGTTAAAAAAATAAGTCTCACGACGATCGGATCATTCTTGTCTACCTTTGACAAGAGCCGTTGCATTGAAAATCTGGATTTCATTTTCCGTTTCACTTAACAATGCCGAAACAGACGTACAAAGTCGGTTTCTTTTTCCGTCGGCAGTTCACGGTGACCGCCGCCGAGGCTCCGGCGGACGTGAAGAACATATTCAACCATTATTCTGATGGTGCCGGAGTCATGAACCTCGACAACCTTCATCGGTTCTTAATCGAAGTTCAGAAGGAGAAAAACGTAAACTTAGACGACGCTCAGGCGATAATCAATAAGCACGGCGACCCTAAGCACACAGGCCTCCAGCTCGATGCTTTCTTCAAGTATCTCTTTTCTGATATTAATCTTCCTCTCGATCCTAAACTCGGGGTACTAATTTAATTTTGTAAAGTTTTTTTAATTGTCTTTTTAGTGTTTAATTTGGAATATATTTTGCACCAAAATGAGAGTAAGAGTCAGCTTTCTTTACGAATGTTTTAATTTCAATCAAACAGTTAGACTTTGTGATCAACATTTAATATTGAAAAATATTATCATCATACCCTGTCTTATCAAATACTGAAAGACGATCCAGGAAACGATTATATAAGGGAAAACATTTCCGCCATACCAGCCACACCTGCCTCAACTATTTATATATCACTTTAGCCCTTGTAGAATATTTGACACCATTCTATTTCTGTACAACTTTCTAGAATTCAAAATTTTATCATACTGCTCAAATTTTAGACTTTGGATCTGATGTTTCTTTTTTTCTTCTTAGATTGGCTAGTAGTTCTTGTTGTTTTAGTAGTGCTACTTATTTAATGTGTTTGTTAAATTAATATAAACTCTTATCTTATTACAGTGAAACACTATCATATACTAAATGAGTATGGCAGGGTATTATATCAGAAGTTTCATGTACTATTAGTGTCATTCTTCATAAAGTAGTATATTAGATGTATTCTTCTTCTTAATGAATTCACTAATGGAGTAATGGATCTTTTTTGGATTCCAGATTCACCATGATATGACTGCACCTTTGTCTCATTACTACATATACACAGGCCATAATTCTTATCTAACTGGGAATCAACTGAGTAGTGATTGCAGTGATGTTCCCATAGTACAAGCTCTGCAGAGAGGTGTCAGAGTAATCGAATTGGATATTTGGCCAAATTCAGATGAAGATGATGTAGAGGTTCTACATGGAAGGTATGTGCATTAATGTATGAAATTTCTAGTTTATTTGTGGAATCTATGGCCCTTAGCTTTGTAATTGTTCAGCTGAGTTTATGGTTGCCATATGATATGTCAAATGAATATATTCACAAGAGAATTGGCTTGTTCTTGGATATTTCTTAGTGACAAACCAAGAGGTAGACTCTAAAATTTTAAAGAAGTTATAAGCACTTCATTCATGTTTCACTTTCTTTGGCCAGTTCCTGACTGAAGCCTGATAAACAAGGTTATGCTTTTGCGCATAATCTACATGCATATCTATTTTTTGTTGTTTCAGCCTGGTGCACAAACCTAAAAGTTCATATAACTGAAGCCATTAATAAGCTTATGCATTTTTACATATATCCACGTGTATACCTGTACTAAGTACTAAACCAAGAGCACCGCAATTGTCACAACTGATTAGGTGCAAGTTTACAGCTGGCAGGAATATGAACAAGTTCTACTCACAAACTCCACATTATGAGAGTGCTAATGCTTTTGGAATGCTACATGTAACAGTCTTGTGCAGTGGGCTTTAGGCGTCTTGTTTCTTTTGTTAATGAACTACTTCTTTTGAATTTTAATCTTTGGGAGGAGATTTGCATTTTATGTTCCTATAACACATACCACGAGAGTTCCAGATCTTGATACTACTAAGATACTGAATTTTACCATTAGCTAGTTAGATGAAGATGAGGAAATCATTTCAGGAGGGGAGCGTCAACAGATTATTAAATGAATGGAAGTGCTCCTCTCTAAGTACAGTTTAAGCTTTTAGAAGCGTCAACAGTGACCATCTCATAGGCACCTGTTTAGACTGTACAAAACCCGAGGAAAAAGGGACCTGCAGTTATGACCAGACTGAAGCTGTTGGGCTTGTATTAACTGGACATCCTACTGTCAGTACAAGAAATATCTGTTCATAAATAAGTCAACGATGCAGTGTCCATTCAAATACCCAATGAACAGATAATAACATGGAAAATTTCTTTTTTCTTTTTGAGAAATAATGACAAGGAAAATCTCATATAATGTTTATATATAAGTTAAATAGTGAAAACCAAGTCTACTTAAGTTCATCTTCGGTCTGGTGTGGGGGAAATGTTCATTAATTGTCTGCTGCACGTGGTGTGGATGGTAGGCATCATCTTGCATCCATCACTAGCAAGGCTGTTGGGGAGGCCAAAAGGGGTTACTATGTTAACAAACAGGCATTAGGAGATCAGGGCAGTAGATTGGTGGTGAAGCAAAGTGGACGGAAAAGCATTTCATTTTTTGTCACATGGTGCAATATAAATGGATGATTACTGGATGATCCTGAACGCACTTCCCGTTTAAGAATTTTCTTAAAGATGTTGTCATGATTATTGCTCAAGAAGAGTTGAAATAATAAGCTGTTGGCAGAAATGTCAAAGAACAACATTCACAATTACATGCTTGATCCTAAGTTACTTGAAAGCCAGAGAAATGATAAAGTTTTTTCTCTTGTGACTCATAAGATAAAATAAAGTACTCCAATAGACTAATCAAAGCTGTGAATTTATGAATTTAAGAGCAATATGAGCTTTCCCTAATTGTAAAAGAGAATTATGCCTGCCTCTTGTATAAAAAGCGAACTACCAGACTTAGCAAAATACCAGACCGTGTAATCCAGGATGAAAATTTCTGGTAAAGTGCTAGGTCAGTCATTACAGCAGAATTCAAGAATGTGATTTAACAAAAGAGTAGTTCTTATGCGTACACGAACAATCTTTTATGATCTAAAAGAGAAAAGGAATAACTCGTGGGTTACCTTAATGCTTGAAATTTCAGTGAAATATGCCTGTCACCTCAAGGAAAAGATAGAATCTAATGGAAGAAACAACTAATCAACCCAAGTAATATATACTTGAACCTGCTAATAGCAATTTATCTACAACAAGTCAATCCAATGGGGAAGAGAAATTGAACTCATACATGCATATTGACTACAAGAATCCAAGGGAGGTACAATTGAAGAGGTAAGGGATATTCCCACAAAGGGAGGTTCTCTCAGGAGAGTTCTTCATCAACAATTCATAAACCCAAGGAGTCTATTTATTCTCTTGAACCTTGGCCCTCCTCCTCATGTACATCGATTCTAGCATATATGGACCTTGAAGTCTTCTTTCCTTGCTCTTGTATAGCATCCCAAGCTCTTGATGGTTGGATGGAGCATTCCAAGCCCATGATAGCCACCTTAGGTGCTATCATAATGAAGTCTTGGGTCTTCAAACACGCGAATCTAGATATTGAGTTCCCCTTATAGTGCTTTTACTTTTTCATGCTGTGGTTTTGAGTGTTAGCTTTTTCACACAGGACACTGACCACTCCAGTGGCACTCATCAAATGCTTGAGGTCTATTAAGGAGCATGCATTTTCTGCTTCTGAGTACCCTGTTGTAATAACACTTGAAGATCATCTAACTCCAGATCTTCAGGCAAAAGTAGCTGAGGTGCGTATGTGCATTTTCTGGAAATGATTACCGCCTTCTTTGATCATAATAATGCTTTTGTGACAACATACTAGATGATCACTCAAACATTTGGAGACATGCTGTTTTCTCCTTCAGAGTGTTTGAAGGAGCTACCTTCTCCAGAATCACTGAAAAAACGTATTATGATATCAACTAAGCCACCGAAAGAATACTTACAAGACAAGGAAGTCAAGGAAAAAGATGGCTCAAAGAAAGGAGCGGAGGTGCAATAAATGCTCTAATTATTAAGCCTCTGTTATTGAGCATGTCCATTTTTTATCCTACTTTTTTGTTTGTCCTATTCTAACAGATTTCTTCCCAGCAGGATGATTCTGATGAAGGAGAAGATGATGAAGATGATGAAGGAGATCCAAAGTCAGAGAAGAATGTAGCTTCGGAATACAAGCGTTTAATTGCCATTCATGCTGGAAAGGGGAAAGGAGGACTATCTGATTGGCTGAGGGTTGACCCCAACAACGTAAGACGGCTTAGTCTCAGTGAACCAGCACTTGAAAAGGCTGTAGATACTCATAGCAAAGAGATTATCAGGTATAACTCTGTATTCATCCATCCGAAAGTTCCTCTGTTATTTGTGATGTTATTGATCCATATGCATGTAGCTATAACATCTCAATGACAGATTGGAAGTTGAATAATTAACGTAGCTCCTGGAGTTTATGTCCACCTCTTAAATTTGCTCCCATTTTTTATTTCCTTTTTGTATGATCAATTGAAAGAATTAAGATGACCGAGTTCGTATCTTATACTTCAAAATCATGGGGTTATACATTTAAAATCATAGGTTACATCAGAAATGATTTGTTATACTGTATCGTATACTGGATGATTTTCAATGTTACCTGTACATGCATGTGAAGGTTTCGGCAATTTACTTATACCATGTATATGTAACTTACCAACTGTCATATCTGGAGATGACTTTGTAATTAAATTTACCCATAGCATTTGTAACTTGCCAACTGTACATATCTGTAGTGGACATTTTAATTAATTTTCTGTATTCCCATGATGTTTCTTTTTAGGTTCACACAGAAAAATTTGCTGAGAGTATACCCAAAGGGAATACGTGTTGACTCGTCCAATTATGATCCTTTTATTGGGTGGACGCATGGAGCTCAAATGGTAGCATTTAATATGCAGGTTGGTCTTCTGTCTCCGATCCTGTAAAAAACAAACTAGAACTGGGTATTATGAAGCTAGATTGAGAAAATAAATTCTCGTGTGATTTTGGTTCTCCTCTCCTTGGTTTATCATTTCTGGTATTACATTAATACAGATCCCAAACATGGCTTTTTCCCTTTTGAAGATTATTTTCCTATTATCTCGATGCAACATTTGATTCTTAGAGGAAAGCGGTAGTATTGATCCTTCCTTGTGTTTTCCGAAGAGTAAAAATATTATAATAACTACGTATAATTTATTTTGTTAGTCGTTTTATTTCTTACTAGTAATTCAAATATCTATGCTGTGTGGAGCAAGAACTTAGACGTTGTGGGTGTTGATTGAGAGAGTAGGTCCTCCAATGTATGTGTAACTTTATATGTACTTGTTTTTCGTACATATATGTAAGCTTAGACCACGAAGCCCTAGGTTTTACTGAACCTGCAAACCCATTATTGAATCTGCCACTCTATCTATCCTTCTAAGGGTTTAATTCCCGTAACACATGAATTATGACTTGATTGGTGTTGTCATTGATCCTCTATCCCTTTTAGTAATTACGTACCAATAAATTTCCGAAGAAATAGGTACTGAATAAGTGTCCTGCGGCAGGGTTATGGAAGATCACTTTGGTTGATGCATGGTATGTTCAGGGCTAATGGTGGCTGTGGATATGTTAAGAAACCTGATTTACTATTGACAGCTGGTCCCAACAATGAGGTCTTCGATCCTACAAAAAAATTGCCTGTCAAAACTACACTAAAGGTACATAGGAAATGGTAGTTTGCTAGTTGACTTTGCCGGATGGCGTTGTTGTTGCTTATGTTCCATTGTTCTTGAAATCTGATCTAACCTTCTTGCATTAAGCAGGTGACTATATATATGGGTGATGGTTGGGACAAGGACTTTGATCAGACACACTTTGATACGTACTCACCTCCAGATTTCTATGCAAAGGTAGATTAATATGTTATCCTTCAATATTCTTTGTTGTCTTTTTGTATTTGCATGAACAGTTTTCAGTTTTTTTCTCGAAATTTCTGTTCTACTCTGTTTCAAGTGGATTGTAAAAGGAAAATATGAAGGGTTAAGATGTAAAACTATGTGCAGGTAGGAATTAATGGAGTTCCTGCTGATGCCATGAAGAAGAAAACAAAGACAAGGGACGACAATTGGATACCAACCTGGGATGAACAGTTTGAATTTCCACTAACAGTACCTGAATTGGCTCTACTTCGCATTAAAGTTCTTGATTATAATAGGTCTGACAAGGATGAGTTCGCTGGGCAAACATGTCTACCTGTGCCTGAGCTGCGACAAGGTATCCGAGCAGTCCCTCTCTTCGATCGGAAGGGAGAGAAGTACAGTTCTGTGAAGCTTTTCATGCGTTTCGAATTTATTTAACTTTGAACCATTGTAGTTCTTGACATGGGAGCTTCGCAAGTTTCTTCTCTGTGATGTATGGCAAATCATGTAAAACTATATGCACCTATATTCAACAGTAATGTATTTATTTTGTGATTTATCTACAATAAGTCATACATAAATAAATAAATAAAGAAGTTCGGAGTTACGGTTAAGAAATATTTTGCCTTTAACTATGTCGGTAGCTGAATTTGTTGTGATCAATGTTTAAACTTGAGCTGGAATTCCATAATACACCATGTATGATGCTATATTATAAGTGTGAAGGCTTAAAGTGAAAGTTTAAAAACCTAAATGACCCTATAAATAAAACTAAGAGACTACAATACCCTCAAGAAAATTAATGAATTCCTCCTTCTTAAATAGTATGAAGATGTATACAGTAGAAATTGGGGCTATCCGATTTCGTGGACTCGAGGGTTACTTCAAGAGCGAGATCGAAATAGACCATGAACGAGCCCGACGGGAGGCTTCGATGATCGAAGTACTCGATGGATATCGAGGCCAAGTATGACCGACCTCGAGATAATACCGTTATGATCCATAATAGAAAAAGCAAGACTCCCGCAGTGACCCTGGGATCACGGCATAAAATCCGGAACTAATTTGTACTAGGCGGTTAGACAACTGTCCCAATAAGATTCCTTACTATAAATAGAAATGTACTTTATTTAAGGTTCCTCCTCTATATAAAGGGGACCCCAATCATTTATAACTATGATCAATCATTTGGTAAAGAATATACTCTCTTACTTTTCGCTCATTGTTCATTAGAACTGTCCTTTAGCTTTATTATTCTTGCTTTATTGTTCTTGATCCATCTCGAGGTCACTTTGGCATGAGGTCGAGACTCGTCTACATCCTGGTTTGGTTTTACTCGTTCTTTTCATTTATACTTTAGATCTCTTGGTTAATAACTAGTATTGAATTAAATCACGTTTCTTTAAAACCATAAATCAAATTTAATTGTTACTCGTATTTTCGAGGTAAACAGTTTGGCGCCCACCGTGGGGCTAAAGATAATAGTGATTATTTCAGTACTAATTCTGATAACACACGTTATTATCACACTTGTTCTTGTCAAGAATTTTTGTTCTTAGGTCAAAACATGTAAATCTTGCAAAATGCACCCGTACACGGCGAAGAGGGTCTTGGATTTCATGAGGAAAACAACAATGTAGGGGCGTTGTACCACCAATTAACCCTGGGGAAGTGCCAAATGTGGAACCAGTCAATGTTACTTCGCACATTGCTTTGAATGTGGATTTAGGCGCAGGCCCCGGAGGAAGTGTGCGCAGGAAAGCCCGATCTGGTGGCTAATGAACACGGGATATAGGAGATGGGGGCGTCAGCCTGCACGTAATATTCGAGATGCTACAAGCTCAACAGGTTGCTATCGCACAACTTCAAAGTCAGCACAAAACTCCAAGTGTGGTCAAACCAGAAAACACTAGACATACTGAGCCGATACTGGAAAGATCAAACGATAATGGCTCTGGTACTCATCCCACAATTATGAGGATGATCGAGGAGCTCACCAAGAGAATCGAGTTCGGGGAGAAGAAGATTGACGATAATGACAAAAAAGTTGAGACTTATAACTCCCATGTTAATTAAATATCGAGGGCACCTTGGGTCTTAAAAGGATTAGATGCCAAAAAGTTCGTACAAAAGTTGATAACTCCGAGTGCGGCTCCAAAGCTCATCCCAAAGAGGTTCATATGCCAGATATACCTAAATACGACGGAACTTCTAACCCAAATAAGCACGTTACTTCATACACCTGTGCTAAAAAGGAAAATGACTTGGGAGATGATGAATCGAGTCTGTACTGCAGAAGAAATTCGGGGAGACTCAATCGATTCGTTTGCTATGCTCGCAGATTCTTTTGTACATGTACACACCGGAGCCATTAAAATTGCAACAAGAAAGTTGGACCTTTTGAAGATAAGGCAGAAAAATAACGAGATGTTCATGGAATTCATATCTCGGTTCGATACGGAGAGAATGGATTTGCCTCCGATCATTGATGATTGGGCTGTTCAAGCTTTCACTCAAGGTATCAACACTCGAAGTTCCATAGCTTCACAACAGTTGAAGAAAAGTTTAATCAAATACCTAGCTGTCACTTGGGCCGACATACATAATCGGTATCAATCAAAGATTAGGGTCGAGGATGATCAACTTGGACTCCTTCGTAGTTCGTTTATCCTAGCAGTGTGAGGCCACTGAAAGATTTTTACTTTAAACCCGAAAGCTTGTAGTACAAATTAGGAATATGTGTTAGAGATGCATAAAAATCTTCGCGGCGAGCAAGCTCGCCAGGGTTCGGACCCTTTTGGACTGCTCTATGCATTAAAAAGTCAAGGAACAATATTTCCAGAAAAGCGCGATTCTACAATTGAAAATACGGTCGCATAACAGTTATGCGGACCGCATAGTCGCCTCAGAGTGAAACATTGTCTTGGTCAATTTGAGGTCAACTATGCGAACAATTATACGATCGCATAATCGATATGCAGGTCACAAAGCCGTTGCATAATTCCCTTGGGATTTTGTAAGGGGCAGTTCTGCGGTACATTATATAACCGCAAAATGGGTATGTGGATTGCATTTCTGCCGCATACCCAAGCAATGTGTTTGGGTTTTGGGATGCATTTTTGCGGTCCATTATACGGGCTGCATGTCAACTTTGCGATCGCAAATGCGATCGCAGATCCGAGTCAGGCTCCTATTTTCTAATTTTTAAAAACTTGACCCCACCCCATTAGAAACACTTCATTAGACCATCTTCCTATTATTTCACGACATATAGAGTGAGAGGGGGATTTCTAGAGTGAGATGGAGGTCCTCTCTCAATCTTTGCCCCAAATCCTCGAAGATTGTCAATTGAAGCTACTAGGTCTTCATCTTAAGAGATTGAAGTGCAAAGAGTCCCGAAATTTTATAAGAATTAGGGGAAAGCTTTATTGAGGTATGTATGGCTAAAACACCCTCCTCTTAGAAGTTGAGCTCCCACGTTGCCCGTATAAGCGTTGTAAGTTCGAAATTTAATTAATGTAGTGCTTGTTATGTTAAGTGAATTGATGTTGTGAAAATGTGTGTGGTAAGTACTTATTTATGTGTTTAATATGTTATTCTTGTAAATAGAAGATGTTTGGAGAACATGATTTATGTACTAAAGGCCTAACTGTCATGCCAAGGTTACTTTGGGACTAATATACCAAACTTGACGAATTCCCCTCTATGCTTATGACTTAAATTGCTTTGGTATATGCCTATGACTTTAAGTGGCAATGTAAGTTAAAAATGGGAACAATGTGAAACGTGAGTTATGAAATGTGGAAATTATGGCCCCAAGTTACGGTAAACTAATACATGTGTAACCAAAGATTGGTAGGAGATGAATAAAGAAAAATGGTAACGTCTCGGGTAGAAGTCTTAGACGATCGGGCCGTGATCGGACGCCATAATATATATATATACACATGGTGGTAATGTATTAATGATTGAAACTGGAAAGTGTGAATGAAATAATAGTAACGTCTTAGGGAGACGTCTTAGCCGATTGGGCCGTGATCGAACTCCGCTCACAGAAGCGATGGTAATATGGGTAATGATGCAACAGTGTAGGATGCTCCAATCTAAAATTTTAAGAACTATGTGAAAATATGTGAACTTCCTTATACTATCGGCATGGTGCTTATTTGAAAATTTCTTGTCTTTACGATTTCCTCTTTACTCTTATATGGTTGTTCTTTCTAACAAGATGGTGTTTAGTTATACATACTAGTACTATTCCATGGTACTAATGTCCCTTCTGCTGGGATCGCAACATTTTTAAACGAATGTAGGTGGCTCCATAATGGATAGTGTCGATCGTGTGTAGCAGAGCATCCTCTTCACAAAATCTTGGTGAGCCCCTTGTTCCTTCAAGGGGTTATGTTGTACACATTTTGTTATAGATATCCATTTTGAGGTATAGCTAGGGCCTTATTGCTGGCTTTGTTATCATTTCATTTTCTATCCTTAGAGGCTCCGTAGACGTTGGTGTGGATTATGTACGGGTAATGGATAGGTCAATGAACCGTGTTGTAACCTTGTATTCATGCTTTCTTCTAAACTATACCTGTATGGAATCTTGGAAGCCTAACTACAGTTGAGGTTGTGTAGTAAAATAAGCTATCCTAGTTGAATGTACAACCCCTTTTATTGTCTAAATAAACAGAATCGAATCCCTTAATCGCATTGAGTTGGGTAGGAAGTGTTTGATAAGGCTTGCTCAGTTGGGTTTGTCACACCTCCCTTTTTACTACCCCAACACTTATAAGCATATGAATACACTCGTAGGGTATACCCCGACGCTCAATTACCCGAAACGGATAAAATAGCGTAAGGGAAGGAGTTTTTCCCAATTAAAGGACAATCGGTTCGGGATTTTATTAGAGATTAATTAGAGTCGCCACTTGGGAATGACAATGGTATCCCAAGTCACCGGTTAATCCCGAATCCGAGGAATTTTGACTCTTATAAATGTCTGCGAAGCAGAGATCCGGATAAGGAACTCTGTTAACCCGGGAGAAGGTGTTAGGCACTCCCGGATTCCGTGGTTTTAGCACGGTCGCTCCACTGTCGTTCTTGACTTTTGTTTGACTTAATTATAGGTTTTAACAACATAATGTGCTTTTACGTTAAATATTATTATTATTTTTTAGGAATTTGCGGTATCGCGAAAACACGCCTCGAGTCATACCGCAACCAGGGTACGCCTATGACTTTTGGTGTATTTCAGCTTTACCGAGATTTGGATTTGAGTCGCACCAAGTGCACACTCGTTCATAGGAAGGTATATTAAAATCGTGCCTTAAGATAGTCTATATCGGCTTTTAACTTTGGGAGAGGCTATGGAATTCACTATTAGCCTCTCCGATTCTACTATGTTATCTTATTACTAAATGGAGGCCCCGGTGTTATTCGGGCGAGGCTCATCCCAATTTAAATTATTAAAGTCCAATCCTATTTTAGTCGACTACATTTTTTGCTACATTGTTTTTTCCTTATTCGAGTTGCTAACACTATAATAATCCAGGCCCATTCGACTTCCATTGTTGTTGGGGCCTGGTCTTCCTTTTATTGTCCGCACATTTGAAATGCCCAGGTCTTCGAGATCCAAATTGTTCTTTGAATTTCGGCTCAACGGTTTAATCAGCTTCGTATTATGGTTCAGGCCCATGTTAGGTATTAGGCCCAAGTCAACTAACAATAATTAACTATGAAAGTAGAAGAATTGGAAACAATGCGATCATATGGAATTAAAAGAGTGTAATCAAATCAACTTTTATTCAATAGAAGAAACAAATCATTTGTACAAAAGATCAATATTCTCCATTTACAACTAATTAGTGCATTTATGAATAAACCACTGCTATCCTTTTTGTTTTCTGCTGGTATTCTATAACAATTTTGAAGTTAATGAGCTACGAATCGATTCAACTTGTGTGACCGTGTTTAAATATTCTAACTGTTTGTCAATGAACAACTAATTTATCTAAGGCCAAATGACCTGATAGTATATACATATCTACTGATTTTAATTAGACGTACTTCATACCATGTTCACAGACCCAATTATGAATAATCTATCTATTTATTACTCTTTCTTTCCTAGACTTGTTCTACAACTTTTGAGTATGTTTGAATACTGATTTTAACACCGAACTAAACCCGTTTTAAAATCAACACAGCCAATTTTATTCCTCATCTTCTAAACTTATTCGAACTTTGAAATTAGTTAGCGAAACAAGTTAGCTAGGTGAATTTATTATTTTTTAAAGCATGCAAGTGAGTTGATCGAATCTGATTTCAACGGGATTCCTATTTAACTAAATGATGAGTGATCTACGACTATACTACCATTACACTACTGATTTCCTCATGACTTATTTCATTACCAGATTATTAGTTTTGCAGGTATTATTAATTAACTTATATTTTAGAACCTTTACCTAATTAAACTAAGTGGTAAGCTATCTACACTATACTACTACTATACTACTGCTACTATACTAACTATTACAGCATTTTTTTTTGTTTTGTTTTCATACTACTACATGCTTCACTACAAATTGAAAACGAAATTAAACTATGCTACTCAGCAACACAATCAAAATATGGAGCTCCCTTTTTATTCAGCAATTTGGCATTACAGCTTTAATGATAAGAATGGTGTACCTGAATCACAGAGAGACAACCGATGAGTTCTAAGGGATAAAGCGAGTAGCACAGCAGAGACTCAAGCAAAGCAATGCAACAGTGACTATAGATGACTCAAGATCCACAGAGCCGAAAATACCACAGCAACAATAATAGAGAATCCAACAGCAACAAAAGAGTAGCGATCCAGGCAAATGACCAAGCAAAGAGGACCAAAGAACCAGATTAAAATCTTCACTCGAAAATTCCCAGAAATACCACTGTTATCTTCCTATTTTTTGTTCTGAAATTTGTATGAATTTAGCTTGAGTGTATTTCCAGATTTTTCCCCCAATTCGAGTTGCCCTTTCTAAGAGGTATATATAGTTATCTTTTAGGGCTGAAGACTTGGGGAGGAAGTATGGGATTAATCCCACTTCTCCCCCTCCTAAAATTATGAATTAAACATTTTAGCCCCAATTTCTGTTAACAGAAATCCTTCCAGCATGTGCTGGAAGGTTCTAAAGATTCCTTTTAGGGGACTTTTACTAGTATGACCTTAGGGGTTTGAGATTTTTACAGATTTCCCTTTTTAGGGAGACCATTATACCCTTGAATCTCTGCAAAATTGCAGAAATCAGGGGTACAAATGACTCCCTTACCCTCTTAGGTTCTAAACTATTTACTATTTTACCTATTTAACTTCCAATTATGCCCTCAAGGCCAATGCTGATTTACTAAGTCTACCTAGGTCAGATTTCAGCTTCTTTGGACTTATTTAACTAATAGCCAGCCCTTGCATTGGTATTTAAGGGCTGGCCAGTTCTACTATTAGGGAACTATTTCAATTTTAACCACTTCTGGATCTATTTCAGTTAATTAAGACCAATTTATTCCAATTTAAAGCTAATTGCAGGACTAGCCTCCTTTATTATTGAGATTAAACTATTTAAGAACTAGCCAGTCTCAAGTTGAGACTTAGCTTGGCTATTAAAGCCAATTACTGAACAGCTGGGCCCAAAACCTTTACAGGTTTGGCCACTTTGATGTTCAGGGCTCAATATAGAGCCTGGGCCAGTCTGCATTTGCAGACTTAGCCACTTTGCACAACCAGCCACTTTTAAAGTGAGCTGTGTGTTAGGGCCTTATAGAATAGGTCAACCTTTGCAAGGTTGACCATTCTTAGGCCAATTATTGTCTAACAGCCTATTTTCTTTGTGATTTTCAGTTTTAGTCCTATTTCAAAACTAGCCACTCTAAGGATCTTAATACTAGCAGCTATAACCAATTCACCTAAGCATAATAAACATTAACAGTGTCCATACTTAATACGAAACTATTGCAAACTTAGCCATTTCAACATACAATTTCACACATAACCACATAAAGCCAAATATTGTTCATTGATTAATTAAAACTCAGAAAAGAGGTTTGATAATGTTGAATCTCAACTAATCAACTCACATAACTTAAATTCATGTAGCAACATGTTAATTAACATCAATCAGGCTTAGTCACAATCATTTCATGCTAGATGACATACTGAAAAACTCTAAAACACTTAGCATTCATGGACATAGATACATAGACACTAAATTCTCACAAAACAGTCAACAGGAAATGAAACATGACTTATTTTAATAAGGAGAGCAATGGACCTTGGCAGAACAATATAAAATGATAGTCAGAGTCCACTTTCAAATACTAAACCTAGAATCATGCTAAGCAAATAGGACATGGAAAGCATAGGACTAACAGCTAATCCTATCCTTGAAACTAAACATGAGATTAAGCAGAGAAGAAAAATTATTCAGACTAAAGAAGTTATCTAATATCAATCAAGAAGAAAAGGCCTAATACTAACAGAGGACAGAGACAGAGACACTTATAGGCAAAAAGTGAAGAATGCACAGAAGTGATTCAATGTGAAGATGATAAGATATCAGAGTATGCATGACAATAGAATAAAATTTATGCTTATGAGAGTCAAAACAAATCCAAAACAAAATGAAGAGAAGAAAAGATTCAAAGTAACTTGGACTTATTAGCATTGACTTTGGGCAGAGAAACAGAGGAAATAAGAAATGAGAGATGAGCCAAATATCAATCAGTCAAACCCCCTTTTTTAGATGAATTAGAGACCCACAGTCAAAATGATAGGGAAAAGAGGAAATCCCTGAACTTAAAGCAAAGAACCATGAGGTCAAAACATAGCAACACAAGAACTCCATTACTAACAGACCCAGAAGAAACATGTTATGAAACCTTTGTGACTCAATCATCAGAGACACAGGAAAGAGATATGAAGCAGAAGAAGAAACAACAGGTAGGAAACTTATAACTAATCATGCGAAGGAACTGGAGAGATCAATATGAAAAAGAAAAGAGCAAATGACTAACATGCGAAACAACTTAAAAAACACAGAAGAGATAACAACCAACAGAGAAAGATGACACCAGGCATATAAACTATAGAATTGTGAGAACATAATCAACCAAAACCAAATCATGGACAAAGCGTTAAGCAGAAACAAACAAGTACAAAAATCCTATGACTAACATGTTGAGAAGAACTAGTTAAGAATTAAGAGAAGAACAGTTTGACAGATGAGAATATACAGGACGAATTGGAACAAAAAGGACACACAAAAGACGGAAAACAGAAGATCAACAAGAATAAATCCTAAACTAACATGTTAAAACAAAATCAGAGAAGACATCTAAAGGCATGCAAAAATAGAAAACAGAAATAAAACAACATACACAAAGCGAATAGGATAATAACAGAAAGCAAATAAGGGCCGGGGGACTTAGCTTAGCGGGGCCTGTCCCCTGAGCTTCCTATCCTTCTCTTTTTACTCTCTTTCTCTTCAGACCTTATCCTCTTTTCTTGTTTTCTTTTTCTTTATTTCTTTTCAGACCCTTTTTCTAGTTTTACTTTCTGTTTTGCTTGTTAGGCTTCAAGACGGAGTCTTTTGGGATTTTGGTTAACAGAGGGGTGTTTGGGGATGGTAAAGGTAAAGTCTTTAGGTAGTTTGATTTTGGGGGTCGCCGGAGTTAGGGTTCCAGCGACCTTCTTTTGGATATTCGAGACGATCCGAGGATATTCGAGGGAAATGAGTGGTGTAGGGGTGTAGATCAGACCAAGGCGGTCCTTTTGGCATTGGTTTGGAAGGGATTCCTCGTTGTTTGGTGGTCACCGGCGGTAGATTCCAGTGACCGGAGTTCTAAAGAAGGGGATGTTTTCTGTGGCTTTGATGGAGAAGGAAGAAAAGAAGAGGGAAACAGAAGAGAGAAGGGAATTAGAAAGGCCGGCGACCACCATGGAGGGTGGTGGCCGCCATGGCCGTCTAAGGTTCGAAGGTTGAAGACGATGAAGGAATGGGAGAAGAGAAGGGGCTCGGGGGCGGCTAGGTTTAGGAAAATATGTATAATGCCAAAAAATTTCAGACAAAAGCCTTATATAGGCCACATGTCTGAGGTAATCTGGGCCGTCCATTCAATAGAGATCAACGGCTCTCACTGATGCTGCCTAAACGACGTCGCGTCGTTACAAATGAGACAAAAATCGAAACCCTTAGATCAAATCAAACGGATGGCTCAGATCAATCCTTACTTCTCAATTAATTAAAATAATTTCGCTAATTATCTCAGCCATCGGATCTGTCCTGATGAACGGTTGAGATTCGATCTCTTATGGGTCAGACAGGCCAACTCTTTTGGGCCAATTCACCGGGCCAAACAATTGGATTTCAATTGGCCCAGTTTTTATTATTCCTATGTATTTTTGTATTTTTTGGTTTTTTTAATATTTTTTATGTATTTTCTTTTTTATATTTTTTTTCTTTTTCTTTTATGGAATATTATAAAACCTGATTTCCTACTTACTCTAATTATTTAGTATTTTTTTGGCAATTTTTCTATTATTTCTCCCTAATTTTTCCACTACTTAAACTATTTTGCTAATTTCCTTCTCAAAACTAATCAAATTAAACAAATTAATTACCTAGCCCTTTTTTTTTTTATTTTTTCTAATTTCTAATTATTCAAACACACAAAGTGTAGCTAATTTCAAACAAAGCATGTAATTGCACTCAAAAACATATTTATTTTAATTTTGGAATTGTTTGCCCGGTGCAAAAATCATGTGCTCACAGCTGCCCCTCTTTGCTCGGGAACACGAAGAGTTTCAGTGCAAAGACAAGTGAGCAGTAATTAGAGATTTTTGCACATTGGCACATTCCGTGAAAGCATTTTTGAAAACCTTTTGACCGCACCCTGCTTTAGAGGTTGCCTACATATCCTGGGCTAAACAGGAATCAGGTCAGTGTAGTTCGGGAAGGTCTAGCAGTTTAAAAACTGCCAGACTCACTGTTGCATTGATGCTGTTGAGATCTGCTGACTTACTCCTTATTACACCGGGGGGAAAAATGTAAAATGAAGAAGTTATTCTAAGCTATGATCCTACAATTACAATTGTTCCTAATCTAGCCTTTGTTTGCTTCTTCCCGGTGATGCAGACTCTCTTTCTTTTTGTTGATTTTCTTTGATGTCGACTCTTTTTTTGTTGATTTTCTTTGATGTTGACTCTCCTTTTTTTTTTTTTGTTGATTTTCTTGTTTTTCCCCTTTTTTTTTTATTTTCAATGGTACTCCTTGATCTCGAGCTGAACCTGCTCAAAACAAAAACAACAAACTACTTTTTTTTTTCTTTTTCTGCCCCAGTGTGGGCTTTTAGCTATGTAAACCATGATGTGCAGAAATGTATTCCCGTATTTGAAGGTGGGCGCCTAACCGAAATTAAACGTGCAATGCAAATGCAGAAAAGTATTCCCGTATTTGAAGGTGGGCACCTAACAGAATTTAAACGTGCAATGCGAATGCAGAAAATATTCCCGTATTTGAAGGTGGGCGCCTAAACGAATTTAAACGTGCAATGCGAATGCAGAAAATATTCCCGTATTTGAAGGTGGGCACCTAACGGAATTTAAACGTGCAATGCGATGCAGAAAATATTCCCGTATTAGAAGGTGGGCACCTAACGCAATTTAAACGTGCAATGCGATGCGTAAAATATTCCCGTATTCGAAGGTGGGCACCTAACGGAATTTAAACGTGCAATGCGATGCAGGAAAATATTCCCGTATTAGAAGGTGGGCACCTAACAGAACTTAAACGTGCAATGCAATGCAGAAAAGTATTCCCGTATTAGAAGGTGGGCACCTAAAAGAATTTAAACGTGCAATGCGATGCAGAAAATATTCTCGTATTTGAAGGTGGGCACCTAACGAATTTAAACGTGCAATGCGAATGCGTAAAATATTCCCGTATTTGAAGGTGGGCACCTAACGAATTTAAACGTGCAATGCGAATGCAGAAAATATTCCCGAAGGTGGGCGGGCACCTAACAGAATTTAAACGTGCAATGCGATGCGGAAAATATCCCGTATTAGAAGGTGGGCACCTAACGAATTTAAACGTGCAATGCGAATGCGAAAAATATTCCCGTATTAGAAGGTGGGCACCTAACGAATTTAAACGTGCAATGCGAATGCAGAAAATATTCCCGTATTCGAAGGTGGGCACCTAACGGAATTTAAACGTGCAATGTGATGCAGAAAAGCATTCCCGTATTAGAAGGTGGGCACCTAACAGAATTTAAACGTGCAATGTGATGCGGAAAATATTCCCGTATTTGAAGGTGGGCACGTAACAGAATTTAAACGTGCAATGCAATGCAGAAAATATTCCCGTATTTGAAGGTGGGCACCTAACAAAAATTAAACGTGCAATGCGATGCGAAAAGTATTCCCGTATTGAAGGTGGGCACCTAACGAATTTAAACGTGCAATGCAAATGCAGAAAAATATTCCCGTATTTGAAGTGGGCACCTAACGGAATTTAAACGTGCAATGTGATGCAGAAAATATTCCCGTATTGGAAGGTGGGCACCTAACATAATTTAAACGTGCAATGCGATGCATAAAAGTATTCCCGTATTCGAAGGTGGGCACCTAACAGAATTTAAACGTGCAATGCGATACAGAAAAGTATTCCCGTATTTGAAGGTGGGCACCTAACAGAATTTAAACGTGCAATGCGATGCGAAAAATATTCCCGTATTTGAAGGTGGGCACCTAACAGAATTTAAACGTGCAATGTGATGCGGAAAATATTCCCGTATTTGAAGGTGGGCACCTAACCGAATTTAAACGTGCAATGCGATGCAGAAAAGTATTCCCGTATTTGAAGGGTGGGCACCTAACAGAATTTAAACGTGCAATGCGATGCGGAAAAATATTCCCGTATTCGAAGGTGGGCACCTAACAGAATTTAAACGTGCAATGCGATGCAGAAAATATTCCCGTATTTGAAGGTGGGCACCTAACAGAATTTAAACGTGCAATGCGATGCAGAAAAGTATTCCCGTATTTGAAGGTGGGCACCTAACAGAATTTAAACGTGCAATGTGATGCAGAAAATATTCCCGTATTAGAAGGTGGGCACCTAACAGAATTTAAACGTGCAATGCAAATGCAGAAAAAATATTCCCGTAGCCTGAGGACTAGGGGGTGGATTTCAAAAGATGTTACCTTCCTCTTTTTGGTATTTTCTTTTACCAATTACCTCTTGCCTGTGAATTTCTCCACTTATTCGGCGAACTTTCTCTTTTTGTGTTTTCATTTTCCACATTGGTCACATTCACTTTAAAGTGATTAGTGACAATTTGTTCCTGCAAGAAACAGAATTTATTAGACATAGACTGCTGGCAACTGGCATCTGCCGTTCCCGCTTCTTATTGCTTCCTTTGTTTTTGCTTTTCTCATGCTGCATGACTTTCAACTGCTTGTCCCTTGCAAACTCGTTTGTATTTTCTCATTTTTCATTTTTATTTTGTTTTCTTTCCCTTTGGCCGTGTTTGCCAAACTTCTTTATTTCCTTCCCAAATCTTCCTTCTTTCTGACCCAGCGTTGTTTCAACTTTCGTTATCAGGAGCTGGTAGTTAGCTCTCAAAAGGTAAACAATGAAATGCAGAAAAATGAAAGGAAGGTAAGGGTGTTTTGGGGAGATGATAGAACTTATCTGGGTATTTGCTGGCTGATTCCGCTGACCATGCCATGTATTTAAACTCTGACCCAGTTCGTTCCAATCATTATTCCGTCTCTGAATTGCTTCCAACCCAAACCGATACTATTTTTGTTGCTTTTCTCTTTTCTGGTAATCCTCACAATCGCTCTACGGTGCCTCGGAAGGTTTTCACCAATAGAACTCTCTCATTTCTTCTCTCAACCTCACAATCGCCTCGCAGTGCCTGTTAAGGTTTTCACTGACAAGACTCTCTCATTTTATTTCTCTCAAACTCACAATCGTCTCACAGTGCCGGTTAAGGTTTTCACCGATGAGACTCTCTCATTTTTTTTATTTTTTCATTTTTCCCTTTTGTATTTTGTTTTCTGTACCACGGGTATTATCCGATGTTTCGCTCCTCCTTCGTTGTATTTGTTATCATTTCAAAATTGATCAGAAGGTCTTTCTTTGGACTGTAACGTGGCTTTTGGATGGGTTAAAAAAGAAAGGTATAAAGGCTCAAAATCTCACGAGGGTTCAAAGATATTTACAACTCTCGGAATTATTAAACATAACTTCTGCCCCAGTTTCAATACGTGGGGAATTTTTGGATTTTTTCTTTATTGTGACTGAACCTCAGAGAGGCTGCCTACGTACCCTTTCGGGATCAAGTCAGACGTAGTTCATCCAACTTCATTAGTTAGATGGATTTCTTTTTTACTTTTTCCCGATTTTTCTTTTTCTTTTCTTTTCTTTTCTTTTTCATCCATTTCATTTTTTTCTTCTTCTTTTTTTTTCATTTTTTTTTTTCATTTTTTCATCATTTCCTTTTCATTTTGGCAATTTCGATCTTATTGCGCTAAAAGCGATTCCGAGAGAGGGATATGAAAGAATTCATTTATTAAGGCTCAAAGGGGTTATCAATGGATAAAGTGTTTGGATGGAGAATAAAATGCCTTCGTCATTTCAATTCCAAAATCACAACAAAATACAAAACACATAATTGAAAAGGAATCATACATAGTATCTTTTGACCGCATCCGAATTGATAGCAGTCTCTACGCACTTTCCTTCAACATCTGTTAAATACAATGCTCCATTGGACAACACCCGTGATACCACGAACGGTCCCTGCCAATTTGGCGCGAACTTGCCCTTCGCCTCGGCCCAATGCGGTAATATACGCCTCAAAACAAGTTGTCCGACTTCAAACTTTCGAGGTCGTACCTTCTTATTATATGCTCTGGCCATTCTTCGCTGATACAACTGCCCATGGCAAACTGCGGCCAACCTCTTCTCATCAATCAAATTCAACTGTTCTAACCGGGCTTCTACCCATTCATCATCATCTATCTCAGCTTCGACTATGATCCGTAATGACGGTATTTCTATTTCTGCGGGTATAACAGCCTCCGTTCCATACACCAGTGTATAAGGTGTGGTTCCGATAGAAGTACGCACCGTCGTGCGGTAACCCATGAGAGCAAAGGGTAACTTTTCATGCCATTGCCTGGATCCCTCCACCATTTTTCGAAGAATCTTCTTGATGTTCTTATTCGCCGCCTCTACTGCACCATTCGCCTTTGGCCTGTGAGGTGTGGAATTGCGGTGTGTGATCTTAAACCTTTCACAAACTTCCGCCATGAGATGACTGTTTAAGTTGGCTCCATTGTCCGTGATAATCACTTTGGGAATTCCAAATCTGCATATAATATTCTCATGCACAAAATCCACCACCGCCTTCTTCGTCACTACCTTAAATGTCTTTGCTTCAACCCACTTGGTGAAATAATCAATTGCAACCAGAATGAACCTGTGCCCATTAGAAGCGGCTGGATCTATTGGGCCGATGACATCCATGCCCCAAGCAACAAAGGGCCAAGGTGCTGACATTGTATGCAACTCATAAGGTAGGGAGTGGATCAGATCCCCATGTACCTGGCATTGGTGGCACTTCTTCACATACCTGATACAATCACGCTCCATAGTGAGCCAGTAGTACCCAGCTCTCAAAATCTTCTTTGCTAAAACATACCCGCTCATGTGGGGTCCGCATACTCCGGCATGTACTTCAATCATGATTTCATCCGCTTGTTGTGCATCCACACATCGCAATAAACCCAGATCTGGTGTTCTTTTGTATACCACTCCTCCACTGAGGAAAAATCCATTGGCTAGACGCCTGATGGCTCTCTTCTGGTCTCCAGTGGCTTGCTCCGGGTATTTGCCAGCTTTCAGGTATTCCCTGATATCATGATACCACGGCTCTCCATCTGACTCTTCTTCCACAACGAAGCAATAAGCATTTTGATCACGGACTTGGATCTGGAGCGGATCTATATATGTCTTGTCAGGATGATGCAACATAGAGGACAGTGTGGCCAAAGCGTCTGCGATCTCATTGTGCATTCTTGGGATGTGCTTGAACTCTATAGACCGGAATCTTTGAGACAACTCGTGCAAACAATACCGATATGGTATCAATTTCAAATCTCGTGTCTCCCATTCCCCTTGGATTTGATGTACCAAGAGATCCGAGTCACCCATGACCAAAATCTCTTGAATACCCATGTCAATTGCCATCCTTAATCCCAAGATGCATGCCTCATATTCAGCCATGTTGTTGGTACAGAAAAATCGGAGCTGAGCGGTGACGGGATAGTGTTGTCCCGTACTTGAAATGAGTACCGCTCCGATACCAACGCCCTTGCTGTTGACGGCTCCGTCAAAGTACATTTTCCATCCTGGTCTCTCATCTTGCTCCATCTCCTCGACAATCATTGCCTCTTCATCCGGAAAATACGTTTTCAATGGTTCATACTCATCATCTACCGGATTCTCAGCTAAGTGGTCTGCAATAGCTTGTGCTTTCATTGCCGTACGAGTCACATAGACAATGTCAAATTCTGTGAGCAGAATCTGCCATTTGGCCAATCTTCCCGTAGGCATGGGCTTCTGAAATATGTACTTGAGAGGATCCAATCGTGATATCAAGTATGTGGTATATGCTGACAAATAATGCTTTAGCTTCCTGAGCTACCCAAATCAACGCACAACAAGTCCTTTCAAGTTGAGTGTATTTCACTTCATAGGGTGTAAACTTCTTGCTGAGGTAATATATGGCTTGTTCTTTCTTGCCTGTCTCGTCATGTTGACCCAGTACACAACCGAAAGAGTTATCTAGCACCGTCAAATACAAAATCAGAGGTCGCCCTGGTTCCGGAGGTACTAACACCGGAGGATTGGCCAAATATTCCTTGATCTTGTCAAAGGCTTCCTGACACTCGTCGGTCCATTTTACTGCTGCATCTTTCTTCAACAACTTGAAGATCGGCTCACACGTCGATGTTAATTGAGCAATAAACCGACTAATGTAATTCAACCTTCCTAGTAAACTCATGACCTCCTTCTTGTTCTTCGGCGGAGGTAGACTTTGAATAGCCTTGATCCTTGATGGATCCAGTTCGATACCTCGCCGACTCACAATAAACCCCAGTAGTTTCCCTGAAGGTACTCCAAAGGCACATTTCGCCGGATTGAGCTTTAAATTGTACCTCCGAAGTTTTTGGAAGAACTTTCTTAGATCTCTCACAAGATCAAGTTGTTTTCTGGACTTTATGATGACATCGTCCACATATACTTCAATTTCTCGATGCATCATATCGTGGAACATTGTAGTCATTGCCCTCATGTACGTTGCCCCGGCATTCTTCAATCCAAACGGCATTACTCTGTAACAATATGTTCCCCACGATGTAATAAAGGCAGTTTTCTCAGCATCTTTTTCGTCCATAAGGATCTGGTGATAACCAGCATAACAGTCCACAAACGAACCGATTTCATGCTTGGCGCAATTATCGATCAATATGTGGATGTTTGGCAATGGGAAGTCATCCTTCGGACTAGCTTTGTTGAGGTCTCTATAATCTACACACACTCTGGTTTTTCCATCTTTCTTCGGGACTGGCACAACATTTTCCAACCAGGTAGGGTACTTGGTGACTCTTATGACCTTAGCTTCAAACTGCTTGTTCACCTCTTCATTTATCTTTACACTAATGTCCGTTTTGAATTTCCTCAACTTCTGCTTTACTGGCCGGCATTCAGAATAGATAGGCAACTTATGTACCACCAAATCAGTGCTAAGTCCGGGCATGTCATCATATGACCAGGCAAAAATGTCCTTAAACTCATGTAACAACCTTATCAATTCATCCCGGAGGGGTGCCTCCAGATGTACACTAATCTTTGTTTCTCGGACATCATCTTCGCTCCCCAAATTTACAGACTCCGTATCACTCAGATTCGGTTTGGGTTTTTCCTCGTATTGTTTCATGTCCTTGCTTATTTCCTCCAGGGCTTCCTTATCCTCACATTCTATTTCACTATCTTCCTCGATTTCTTGTATAGTAACGTGATTGTCAGAACTGGGTCTAGAATCCTTCACGCATGACATGGCATTGGAATCAACACATGCAAAATTGTACAAAAGGAAAAATAAAGAAAAATAAGGCAAAAGTGAAGAGAAAGGAAAACTGCATTTCATTGATAAAAGAACGAACAAAGTTCGGGATACATGGCGATTTTCTTTTCATGAGGGGAATGGGAAAACTATAAAAATAACAACTTTTGGGAAAGCAATGATGAAATTTTGGAGCTAACTACCAAGACTCCTTTCTGATAGGGAAAGGAGTAGCTTCCCAATTATTCAACATGATTCCTGGTCCCACAAACTGCACATCCATTTTGCTTGTGCCTTCCCCTGCTTCAACCATATTCACCTCCCAAAACATCTTCTTGAAACTCAGCATTTCTTCATCAAGTTGGGTCTCAATGCACTCTGTTGTAGCAGATGTCTGATATTTTGTACCAGGCCTGACGAAGGTATCGGATAATTTGGGTATGGGTTTGGGCAAGGTCCAGTTCTTTTTGGCTTTTGAGGCTCTCTGAATGTCGGCAAAGGTGGGTTTGAACCCTAAGCCGAATGTACCTTTGTTTTCTGGAAGCTGAACCGGCTGAATAACTCCCTGCAATGCTTTGCCCAGTCCCTTCCCCGGTGCAAATCCGTTTCTAAGCATCTCTTTGGCCACCATCACAGCAGTTGGTGCCATCATAGGAATCGGCAACTTCTCCCCTTCAACAATTCTGTTTACCACAATAGCATCTGTCACTTGGTAGACCCAAGGACCTCTATCCCCATCAGTATCATCAAACGATGTTACCACATTACAAGCATTTTCTTCCCCATGTACTACAATCTCTTGCTGTTCCCACTCAAACTTGACCATCTGGTGTAGGGAAGATGGTACTGCCTTAGCCGCATGAATCCAGGGTCGGCCTAACAACAAGTTATACGACACAGCAATGTCGAGCACCTGGAATTCCATAGTAAAATCAACAGGACCGATAGTCACCTCCAGAATAATATCTCCCAGTGTGTTTTTACCCTCACCGTCAAACCCTCTCACGTTTATACTGTTCTTCCAGATTCTGTCCGGACTGATGTTTAGCTTCCCCAAAGTCGACAGCGGGCAAATGTTAGCGCTTGATCCGTTGTCTATCAATACCCTGGTCACTACTGACTCTTCACTCTTTACCGTAAGGTACAATGCCTTATTGTGCTCAGTTCCCTCCACAGGCAATTCCTTATCAGAGAATGTGATCCTATTAGACTCGAAAATTTTGTTGGTAATCTTTTCCAAGTTACACACTGAAATCTTTTCCGGAACATGAGCCTCATTTAGAATCTTCATAAGAGACTTCTGGTGTTCTTCTGAATGTATCAGCAAAGATAACAAAGAAATCTGGGCAGGAGTCTTTCTCAACTGTTCAACCACGGAGTATTCTTGTGACTTCATCTTCTTAAGGAATTCCTCCGCTTCCTCCTCTGACACTGGTTTCTTCAATTGGCTCTCTTTTACCGCTTTTATCTTTCTCAGTTCCTCTGGAGCAAAGCATCTTCCAGACCGGGTGAGTCCATGCGTTTCATTAATTTCACCAGAAATCTCTTTTCCTTTATACACCACTGCTACCTTGTTATAGTTCCAAGGTACAGTCTTTGTACTCACCACCGGCATTTGCACTACCGGCTTTAAAATTACTGGCTCTGTACTTGCGCCTTTCACAGTCACAATCGTCTTTGCGCCTGGCACTACCACTTTCAAACCTCCCACCACTACTGGCTTTCCTGTTGGTTTCTCAACAATCGCTTTCTCTTTCACAGCTTCCTTTTCTACCTTGCCACTTGACTTTATCATCATCACAGCCTGAGATGGTTTCTGACTGCTATCACCTTGCACCAATTCTATCATGTGTGTCTCGTGGTGATTTGGTAGTGGATTTTGGGTAATGTTCGGGGCTTCTGGGGCCTGAACTTCAATTCTCCTATCATCGATGAGATCCTGAATGGCATTCTTCAACTGCCAACATTTTTCGGTATCATGGCCCACTGTTCCTGAACAATATTCACATCTAACAAAAGGATCAAGGTTCTTCGGGGGTGGGTTTGGAACTTTAGGTGCAACTAACCTATGATAAAGGCTGGCATATGATTCCCCGAGAGGGGTGAATGTTTTTCTTGCCTTGTTTCTCCACTCAGAGTCTGGCCTGGGCCTATTTTGGTTTCGGTAAGGTTTAGAGGTTGGGTATGTGTTCTGGGTGTGGTAAACATTGTGTGGAGCTTGAGCTCTCCACACATGGGGTGGTGGTGGTGGGTAGGCTTGGACTTGTGGGTGGTGGTAATGTGGGACTGTTGGTGGGTATGGTGGTGGTGGTGGATTATATGGGTTTGATGTGTTGTATGGGTTTGGTGGGTAAGATGGTGGTGGTGGACTATATGGGGTTGACGGGTTTGGTGGGTGTTGGCGATAGGGTCTTGGTGGGTTATAATGTGGGCTGCGACTCCATGGCCTGCTCTCTACAGCTGCCACCTCTTCCTTCTTCTTCTTTCCCATTACTCCCCCGTTTCCAATTTGTATAGCTTGATTGGTGGCCTTGATGGCCGAAAAACTCATGATTTTATTTGTCTTCAAACCTTCCTCTACAAAGCTTCCCATTTTCACGACTTCATTGAAACTCTTCCCAATCGCGGACACTAGATGACCGTAGTATGTAGGCTCCAGAGCCTGTAGAAAACAATCCACCATCTCCCCTTCTTTCATGGGTGGATCTACTCTTGCAGCTTGCTCCCTCCATCTAAAACCGAATTCTCTAAAGCTTTCCCCTGGCTTCTTCTCCATTTTTGTAAGGGATAACCTATCAGGTATAATCTCCAAGTTGTACTGAAAGTGACTTGCAAAGGCTTGTGCTAGGTCATCCCAGACAAACCACCTGGTATGGTCTTGTCGGGTATACCACTCTAAAGCTGAACCACTCAGACTCTGACTGAAGTACGCCATCAATAACTCATCTTTACCTCCTGCACCTCTCATCTTGCTACAGTATCCCCTGAGATGAGCTACCGGATCCCCGTGTCCGCTATACATGTCGAATTTTGGCAACTTGAATCCCACGGGAAGCTGCACCTCGGGGAATAGACATAGGTCCTTGTAGGCTACACTCACCTGCCCTCCTAGACCTTGCATAGTACGGAAAGCATTCTCCAGACTTTTCACTTTTCGGGCCATCTCTTCCTGCCCAGCATTCTTTGCAATCCTTTCTTCACTTGTTTCTATCATCGGAGCATGAGACTCATGTTGTCTGAAAGTTGGCTCCGGAGGGTAGTAGTGAGGATCATGGATATGAAACATCGGTTCACTGGAGGATTTGTGCATAGCGGCGGGTGGAGGTGCCACATACACAGGAGCAACTTGTGGTATGTGAGGTGGTGCCTGTTTAGCCGGAGGTGGTGGTATCTGGGAGGTGGAGGCATAGTAGTGAGGGTAATCGGGGTAGGTAGAGGATGAGTTCATTGTAGGTGGTTCTGGATTAGGATTGGCTGGAGGGACATATGCGGGGTTGGCAGGGTAGGCTGGTAGTGGTTGACCTCTAGACCAGGCCTGGTACATCTCGGCCATCTGCTGCCTCAGCTTGTACATTTCCTCCTTCATGCCTGCCACATCCACAATCTCTTCTTCGTGAGCAGGGTCCACAATGGTTGCCTCAATTTCCTGGGATACAGCTTTCGTCATCTTTTTGTATCTGGTGTTGTATGGGTGGGTAGCCAGAATGCCAGTTGCCTATAGAATCTGGACTCACAAGCATCAACACCCGTTAGTTGTTAGCGCATGGATAAAATGCAACGACTTTAAAAACAAACACATTTCCTCGAATCGTTATGCATCATCCCGGCTGCTGCTTATTTGGATCACTCACTTTTCTTTTTTTCCGCTCTTCTTCTCTTCTTTTTCTTTCCTTTTCTCTTTTTTCTTTTTCTTGCTTTTTTTTTTCTTTTCTTTTTTTTTTTTCTCTTTTTCTTGCTTTTTTTGCTTTTCTTGCTTTTTTTTTTCTCTTTTTCTTGCTTTTTCTTTCTCATCTCTTTTCTCATTGTCATTTTTATAATTACGTTCCTATTTATTTGCCTAGCGGATTTAAAGAAATGACATAAAGCAAAAGAATTGATAACAACACTTGTTTTCTCATTGATAATTCAAAACATTGATTACAAGGTGATGTTTTAAAAAGAAAAATAAAAGATGATGCATGCCTTAAGAGTACATTAATGCACCTAGTGCCCGCGAGGCATCGTTCGGCCTTCCCGCGGGCCTATATGCTAACCCCCTTTGAAGCTTATCTAGGTCGGCCATGACTTGTTGTACGAAGAATTTCACTGCGGACACAAAAGTCCTCTGAGACATATCTTCACAAAGCTGAGTCTTCCGGGTGATGTATTGGGCGATGCGAACAATCTTTTCTCTGATGACCCCCTTTTCTTGCAATAACCGACTTATTTGTTGAGTGCGGGCCTCCAAGGTATGTTGGTTGTCTTTTTGCACTTTTTGCAGCTCCAATTCTAATCTAGCCATAGTCGTGTAGCAGTGCTCTCTCTCTTCCTCAAGATCTTTGATAATCTTGTTACTCTTGACTGTGGCTGAAATTATTTTCTTTCTAAGCTGAGCTACTTCAAAATCGTGCTTGTCTTGTAGTTGCCGAACCAACTTGACTCTCTCCTCAGCATCTTTGTCCATTTGCTTCCGAGCCCTGACTAACTCTTTTTCAGCTATGTCCAAATCGAAGCTATAGTCATTTACTTTTCGCCGGAGAACCTCAATTAGCTTTTCATCCCGGGCTGAGCGAATTGGGGTCTCGGATGCAATTTTCATTTGAGCCATTTGAGCCTTCAACATATCATTTTCCTTCTTCAGCTGTTTCTTTTCTACTTCATCGGATGCTGCTTGTAAGCCACTCTCGAAATGAAGATTTCTCAATTTATCCTCCAACAGACTGATTTTGGCCTTGTATTCCTTTTCCTTGGCCACCCATTTCTGATTTTCCTCGGATTGCTCTATCATGTCTTGCAAGTGAGGTCTCTTTGAAAGACGTTCGTGTTCAACCCCTCGTCGGTACCATGTGGAGTATCCAGGTGATATCTCCCCCTTTGCCCTATTCGGCACACAAGTATCGATCTTCAAATTTTGGCACTCATTCCAGATTTGCCGGATTTTTGCTTCCGGGAATAGCCCGTCCGGACCAATCTCCACAGCTTGCACACTGAGACCCCCATCTCTCGGAATAATCTGACACCGACCCAACTGTCGCAGGGCTCTGTATGGGGCATAAGGTTGTATACTCTTCAAACCCATGATCAAAAACGGCGATCCCTCCGTTGGCATGTATATCACCTCGTCAAGAGGTAACCAGTCATACGTCCAATCGATTTGACCGTCAGTTAGTGAACGAAGATACACAATCCAACCTTGGACTCCCTTTGGCAATTTTACTTCTTTTGTCCTCGCATTGAACTCTTCCAAACATGTCCGTTCGGCCGAACCATAGCTCGAGAATGAAGGGTGGTGACATAGATGCTCGATTAGCCAGATTTGCAAGATTAAGTTACATCCTTCGAAGAAGTTGGCTCCCGCTTTGCACGCAATCAGAGCACGGTAGATGTCCGCGACGATCATTAGGGCCAGAGTACAATTATCTTGTACTATCAGTGTGGTAGCTACTCCGGCGACTTTTATATTGATATGTCCATATTTCCTCGGGAATACAACAACCCCGAGAAATGCCACCAAAAATGCGAACCTCCGGTGTTCCTCCCATTTCGCTCGGTTGGTTTTGCAACATAACTTGTTTGTGAGGTCATTGAAACCTCCAACGTGTCCAAACCTACTGTATATGAAGCTTAAGGAACAAAATCCGTTGGCCAGATCTTCATTATGAACATTCCGGGCAATTTTCAAAGAGTCGAGGAAACGATGTACTGTCACTGTCCTCGGAGATACCGGATATTTTCCTTTTAGCGGGACCTCGGTCTTCCCGATGTAGAAGGCAATCTCCTCCAAAGTAGGGGTAAGCTCAAAATCTGGGAAATGAAATACGTTGTGTCCTGGATCCCAAAACGCTACCAACGCTCTAATCATATCACCTCGAGGAACCATATCTAGTAACCCCGTAACGCCTTTTAAGTACTTTTTGACCCAGTCTTGACCATCGGATCCCATGTCCTGCCACCATAATTTCAGCTCCAAGGGGATTTTATTTAGGGAAAAATGTTCATTCATCATCGTGCTCGTCCTGCACATTTATTAAAGTGACTTTATTTAGAAAAAGGAAAATCTTTTTTTCAATGCAAGTTTTCAATTTTTGAAGAAAAGAAAATAAAATGACTTTCGAAGTGGCCATTTTTGCCAAAACAGCCTTCCAGCGTCCTTTCGGAACATTCGGCCATTTCCAAAAATAGCAATCACCTCGATTATTTGAAAAGAAAAATCTTTTTGGTCTTTTTCTAAAAGTGTGGTTGGACCCGTTTAAGGGTTGCCTACGTATCCCACCTAATGGCGAGAATCAAACCTGCGTAGTTCGGTCAGATTAATTGACCAATTATTTTCAACAAAAACTGTTCCTCCTATTTTTTCAAATTTCGATTTTTCCGGGTACCTATTTTCTATAAATCATTATTTTCCTCTCTCTTTTTTTTTTCAACAATTTTTCCAATCTCGGGATTTTCACTGGTCCGCATAACGATCAAGGACAATAAAATGCAACACATAGCATGCTCGGTCTTTTCAATACCGGGTCACCTGTCCTAGACGGACCCAACCCCTGTGTTGAGTCCCTTAAGTCAAATATGATGCAAATAATCGTCCTAGACCTATGTTCAAAATCTTACTGTTTCATAGATTGCTAGACCGTGTACCCGAGCGGACAACTCGAATCGAGAGGAGGGGCTACGTACCGGTGACCCGCGGAGTCAATCGGCTTTGTAACTTATCCGGCCTCTGTTTTCTTAATTTAAGGTGACTTTAACAGAAAGGGGAGTCTCAACCAGTAAGCACATCCCCGGGGGAGAAGAGAGAAGGGTTTTCGGCACAGTTTTATATACAGTTCACATAATATCAAAGCGATAAAGCACATAGCATGTTGTTCAAATCATATAATGAAGTCAAACAAAAACGCAAACGGCAGTTCTAAGGAGCTCGAGTTCTTAAACCCTGAAATCGAAATTCAGGGTTGGGTCCCCAGCAGAGTCGCTAGAGCTGTCACACCTCCCTTTTTACTACCCCAACACTTATAAGCATATGAATACACTCGTAGGGTATACCCCGACGCTCAATTACCCGAAACGGATAAAATAGCGTAAGGGAAGGAGTTTTTCCCAATTAAAGGACAATCGGTTCGGGATTTTATTAGAGATTAATCAGAGTCGCCACTGGGAATGACAATGGTGTCCCAAGTCACCGGTTAATCCCGAATCCGAGGAATTTTGACTCTTATAAATGTCTGCGAAGCAGAGATCCGGATAAGGAACTCTGTTAACCCGGGAGAAGGTGTTAGGCACTCCCGGATTCCGTGGTTTTAGCACGGTCGCTCCACTGTCGTTCTTGACTTTTGTTTGACTTAATTATAGGTTTTAACAACATAATGTGCTTTTACGTTAAATATTATTATTATTTTTTAGGAATTTGCGATATCGCGAAAACACGCCTCGAGTCATACCGCAACCAGTACGCCTATGACTTTTGGTGTATTTCAGCTTTTACCGAGATTTGGATTTGAGTCGCACCAAGTGCACACTCGTTCATAGGAAGGTATATTAAAATCGTGCCTTAAGATAGTCTATATCGGCTTTTAACTTTGGGAGAGGCTATGGAATTCACTATTAGCCTCTCCGATTCTACTATGTTATCTTATTACTAAATGGGGGCCCCGGTGTTATTCGGGCGAGGCTCATCCCAATTTAAATTATTAAAGTCCAATCCTATTTTAGTCGACTACATTTTTTGCTACATTGTTTTTTCCTTATTCGAGTTGCTAACACTATAATAATCCAGGCCCATTCGACTTCCATTGTTGTTGGGGCCTGGTCTTCCTTTTATTGTCCGCACATTTGAAATGCCCAGGCCTTCGAGATCCAAATTGTTCTTTGAATTTCGGCTCAACGGTTCAATCAGCTTCGTATTATGGTTCAGGCCCATGTTAGGTATTAGGCCCAAGTCAACTAACAATAATTAACTATGAAAGTAGAAGAATTGGAAACAATGCGATCATATGGAATTAAAAGAGTGTAATCAAATCAACTTTTATTCAATAGAAGAAACAAATCATTTGTACAAAAGATCAATATTCTCCATTTACAACTAATTAGTGCATTTATGAATAAACCACTGCTATCCTTTTTGTTTTCTGCTGGTATTCTATAACAATTTTGAAGTTAATGAGCTACGAATCGATTCAACTTGTGTGACCGTGTTTAAATATTCTAACTGTTTGTCAATGAACAACTAATTTATCTAAGGCCAAATGACCTGATAGTATATACATATCTACTGATTTTAATTAGACGTACTTCATACCATGTTCACAGACCCAATTATGAATAATCTATCTATTTATTACTCTTTCTTTCCTAGACTTGTTCTACAACTTTTGAGTATGTTTGAATACTGATTTTAACACCGAACTAAACCCGTTTTAAAATCAACACAGCCAATTTTATTCCTCATCTTCTAAACTTATTCGAACTTTGAAATTAGTTAGCGAAACAAGTTAGCTAGGTGAATTTATTATTTTTTAAAGCATGCAAGTGAGTTGATCGAATCTGATTTCAACGGGATTCCTATTTAACTAAATGATGAGTGATCTACGACTATACTACCATTACACTACTGATTTCCTCATGACTTATTTCATTACCAGATTATTAGTCTTGCAGGTATTATTAATTAACTTATATTTTAGAGCCTTTACCTAATTAAACTAAGTGGTAAGCTATCTACACTATACTACTACTATACTACTGCTACTATACTAACTATTACAGCATTTTTTTTGTTTTGTTTTCATACTACTACATGCTTCACTACAAATTGAAAACGAAATTAAACTATGCTACTCAACAGCAATCAGAATCTGAAGCCCCATTTCTATTTCAATAACCAGCATTACAGCTTCAAGTGTAAGAATGGTATACCTGGATCAAAAGAGAAGAAGACCAATGAGTCTAGGGGTAAGAACAAGTAGCAGGTACAGCAGAGACTCAAGCAAAGCAATGCAACAGTGACTATAGATGACTCAAGATCCACAGAGCCGAAAATACCACAGCAACAATAATAGAGAATCCAACAGCAACAAAAGAGTAGCGATCCAGGCAAATGACCAAGCAAAGAGGACCAAAGAACCAGATTAAAATCTTCACTCGAAAATTCCCAGAAATACCACTGTTATCTTCCTATTTTTTGTTCTGAAATTTTTATGAATTTAGCTTGAGTGTATTTCCAGATTTTTCCCCCAATTCGAGTTGCCCTTTCTAAGAGGTATATATAGTTATCTTTTAGGGCTGAAGACTTGGGGAGGAAGTATGGGATTAATCCCACTTCTCCCCCTCCTAAAATTATGAATTAAACACCTTAGCCCCAATTTCTGTTAACAGAAATCCTTCCAGCATGTGCTGGAAGGTTCTAAAGATTCCTTTTAGGGGTTTTTACTAGTATGACCTTAGGGGTTTGAGATTTTTACAGATTTCCCTTTTTAGGGAGACCATTATACCCTTAAATCTCTGCAAAATTGCAGAAATCAGGGGTACAAAGGACTCCCTTACCCTCTTAGGTTCTAAACTATTTACTATTTTACCTATTTAACTTCCAATTATGCCCTCAAGGCCAATGTTGATTTACTAAGTCTACCTAGGTCAGATTTCAGCATTTGGGGACTTATTTAACTAATAGCCAGCCCTTGCATTGGTATTTAAGGGCCGGCCACTTCTACTTTAAAGAACTATTTCAATTTTAGCCTATTTAAACTAATTCCATTAATTAAGACCAATTTATTCCAATTTAAAGCTAATTGCAGGACTAGCCTCCTTTATTATTGAGATTAAACTATTTAAGAACTAGCCAGTCTCAAGTTGAGACTTAGCTTGGCTATTAAAGCCAATTACTGAACAGCTGGGCCCAAAACCTTTACAGGTTTGGCCACTTTGATGTCCAGGGCTCAATATAGAGCATGGGCAAGTCTGCATTTGCAGACTTAGCCACTTTGCACAACCAGCCACTTTTAAAGTGAGCTGTGTGTTAGGGCCTTATAGAATAGGTCAACCTTTGCAAGGTTGACCATTCTTAGGCCAATTATTGTCTAACAGCCTATTTTCTTTGTGATTTTCAGTTTTAGTCCTATTTCAAAACTAGCCACTCTAAGGATCTTAATACTAGCAGCTATAACCAATTCACCTAAGCATAATAAACATTAACAGTGTCCATACTTAATACGAAACTATTGCAAACTTAGCCATTTCAACATACAATTTCACACATAACCACATAAAGCCAAATATTGTTCATTGATTAATTAAAACTCAGAAAAGGAGGTTTGATAATGTTGAATTTCAACTAATCAACTCACATAACTTAAATTCATGTAGCAACATGTCAATTAACCTCAATCATGCTTAGTCACAATCATTTCATGCTAGATGACATACTGAAAAACTCTAAAACACTTAGCATTCATGGACATAGATTCATAGACACTAAATTCTCACAAAACAGTCAACGGGAAATGAAACATGACTTATTTTAATAAGGAGAGCAATGGACCTTGGCAGAACAATATAAAATGATAGTCAGAGTCCACTTTCAAATACTAAACCTAGAATCATGCTAAGCAAATAGGACATGGAAAGCATAGGACTAACAGCTAATCCTATCCTTGAAACTAAACATGAGATTAAGCAGAGAAGAAAAATTATTCAGACTAAAGAAGTTATCTAATATCAATCAAGAAGAAAAGGCCTAATACTAACAGAGGACAGAGACAGAGACACTTATAGGCAAAAAGTGAAGAATGCACAGAAGTGATTCAATGTGAAGATGATAAGATATCAGAGTATGCATGACAATAGAATAAAATTTATGCTTATGAGAGTCAAAACAAATCCAAAACAAAATGAAGAGAAGAAAAGATTCAAAGTAACTTGGACTTATTAGCATTGACTTTGGGCAGAGAAACAGAGGAAATAAGAAATGAGAGATGAGCCAAATATCAATCAGTCAAACCCCCTTTTTTAGATGAATTAGAGACCCACAGTCAAAATGATAGGGAAAAGAGGAAATCCCTGAACTTAAAGCAAAGAACCATGAGGTCAAAACATAGCAACACAAGAACTCCATTACTAACAGACCCAGAAGAAACATGTTATGAAACCTTTGTGACTCAATCATCAGAGACACAGGAAAGAGATATGAAGCAGAAGAAGAAACAACAGGTAGGAAACTTATAACTAATCATGCGAAGGAACTGGAGAGATCAATATGAAAAAGAAAAGAGCAAATGACTAACAAGCGAAACAACTTAAAAAACACAGAAGAGATAACAACCAACAGAGAAAGATGACACCAGGCATATAAACTATAGAATTGTGAGAACATAATCAACCAAAACCAAATCATGGACAAAGCGTTAAGCAGAAACAAACAAGTACAAAAATCCTATGACTAACATGTTGAGAAGAACTAGTTAAGAATTAAGAGAAGAACAGTTTGACAGATGAGAATATACAGGACGAATTGGAACAAAAAGGACACACAAAAGACGGAAAACAGAAGATCAACAAGAATAAATCCTAAACTAACATGTTAAAACAAAATCAGAGAAGACATCTAAAGGCATGCAAAAATAGAAAACAGAAATCAAACAACATACACAAAGCGAATAGGATAATAACAGAAAGCAAATAAGGGCCGGGGGACTTAGCTTAGCGGGGCCTGTCCCCTGAGCTTCCTATCCTTCTCTTTTTACTCTCTTTCTCTTCAGACCTTATCCTCTTTTCTTGTTTTCTTTTTCTTTATTTCTTTTCAGACCCTTTTTCTAGTTTTACTTTCTGTTTTGCTTGTTAGGCTTCAAGACGGAGTCTTTTGGGATTTTGGTTAACAGAGGGGTGTTTGGGGATGGTAAAGGTAAAGTCTTTAGGTAGTTTGATTTTGGGAGTCGCCGGAGTTAGGGTTCCAGCGACCTTCTTTTGGATATTCGAGACGATCCGAGGATATTCGAGGGAAATGAGTGGTGTAGGGGTGTAGATCAGACCAAAGCGGTCCTTTTGGCATTGGTTTGGAAGGGATCCTCGTTGTTTGGTGGTCACCGGCGGTAGATTCCGGTGACCGGAGTTCTAAAGAAGGGGATGTTTTCTGTGGCTTTGATGGAGAAGGAAGAAAAGAAGAGGGAAACAGAAGAGAGAAGGGAATTAGAAAGGCCGGCGACCACCGTGGAGGGTGGTGGCCGCCATGGCCGTCTAAGGTTCGAAGGTTGAAGACGATGAAGGAATGGGAGAAGAGAAGGGGCTCGGGGGCGGCTAGGTTTAGGAAAATATGTATAATGCCAAAAAATTTCAGACAAAAGCCTTATATAGGCCACATGTCTGAGGTAATCTGGGCCGTCCATTCAATAGAGATCAACGGCTCTCACTGATGCTGCCTAAACGACGTCGCGTCGTTACAAATGAGACAAAAATCGAAACCCTTAGATCAAATCAAACGGATGGCTCAGATCAATCCTTACTTCTCAATTAATTAAAATAATTTCGCTAATTATCTCAGCCATCGGATCTGTCCTGATGAACGGTTGAGATTCGATCTCTCCACAGATCTGACGGGCCACTTCACTGGGCCAATTCACTGGGCCAAACAATTGGATTTCAATTGGCCCAGTTTTAATCAAACCTATGTATTTTGTATTTTCTGGTATTTAACTATTTTTATGTATTTTCTTTTTTATATTTTTTTTCTTTTTCTTTTATGGAATATTATAAAACCTGATTTCCTACTTACTCTAATTATTTAGTATTTTTTTGGCAATTTTTCTATTATTTCTCCCTAATTTTTCCACTACTTAAACTATTTTGCTAATTTCCTTCTCAAAACTAATCAAATTAAACAAATTAATTACCTAGCCCTTTTTTTTTTTATTTTTTCTAATTTCTAATTATTCAAACACACAAAGTGTAGCTAATTTCAAACAAAGCATGTAATTGCACTCAAAAACATATTTATTTTAATTTTGGAATTGTTTGCCCGGTGCAAAAATCATGTGCTCACAGGGTTCACTCGATTTAGTGTCGGTCGCGCCTTCCGAGGTTAGGGCATGACAAGTATGCCCATGGATAGGATCAAAAGGGGTGTCGAACGAGAGTCGGGGTCGAATAGAGATCGATATTGTGTCCGGTGAATCCTAAAGCCCGAATTCTCCATCAAAAGATCATCCCTCGGTCATACCCCTCGAGGTTCGGAGCCAAGGCCAGATTCCATCTTCGAGGATCGCCAAAGAATTGATTCCGATCCGACAATTGCAGCATGCCATGGCAAGCTAATAGGAGGATCCCGAGACACGCAATCTGACCTAGCAAGGGTGGCATACCTAAGGTCTATTCTGAGGTGTTGAATATAGCCAGGCTATCCATGTATTATTGCTATTTACCACGTTTTATATTCTAAGGGATCCTCTGCCTATATAAGGAGGTCCCCGCCTTCAATAGGACAGACTCATGTTTCTCCACTTCTCCATAATGCAATAATATCTCTCTCTCTCTCTTTTTCTTCTAAGATATATGTCTTCATTGACCTCGAGGCCGCCTTAGAAATTTATTGTTTCTTCGTTTGTTCTTCATTATTTGGCTCAGGAATAGTAGTATAGAGCCTTTCTTATCCATCTCTTTTCTTGTTATCCCCTTCCTGAATATTCTTGATAAGCCCGAGATAGGATCGAGGCTCAGCTCTAAGGTACCCACTGGCCTGCTTTGTGCTCAGGAAACGTCCCCTTACTGGTCTGATCATTGCTTTGGTTAACTCGATCTTTATTATTCTACTTCGCATTTTAGCACTAACGACCCTCAGAAACTAGCTCGGGAATAGATCACGTATTTTTAGAATCCTATTTACAAATCTAATTATTGTTAACATTTTCACGGTAAATAGTTTGGCGTCCACCGTGGGGCTAAAAATAATATTGATTATTCTCTTGTTAGTTTTGTCACTTAAACGCACGATATCTTTTACATTTCTTCTTGCCCGAAATCTGCGCTTTCAGGACTGAATATTTTGTTCGATTGGTGAAATGAGAAGCGGAGATCTCAAGAGCGATAGGGGAATGGACCTGATCAACCCGGAGTTTGGCGCACCCCGGTTCAATCCGAGCGCCAAAGAAGGCCCCCTAACATGGTATCCACATGATTATTGGAGGGGCTAACGATCTCCAAGGCCCCATGTCCAAGAGATAAAAAACATCCGCTATAGAAGGGCCGACCCGAATTCTCATACCCAAAGAAACCCTTATATTCACCGAGGAGGACCTCGAGGCCATGGGAGAACCACATAGGACGCACTGGTCTCTTGAATAACACGAGGATAAAGCGCGTGCTCGTGGACCCGGGCAGCTCAGCAATCAAAATCAGGTCAAGCGTAATAGAATAGCTGGGATTGCTCAGTCAAATTAATACCATTCCTCTAATCCTCCACGGTTTCAACATGACCGGGAAAGAAACGAAGGGAGAAATCACCCTCTCGATCGACACATCTGGCATAACCCAGGGCACCAAGTTTCAGGTCATCGATGACGATATGAGGTACAATGCTTTGCTTGGTAGGCCTTGGATACACGATATGAGGGTAGTGCCCTCGACCTTGAACCAGGTGGTGAGGTTCCCCACAAGGAATGGCATTGCAATAATATATGGAGAACAGCGGGCAGCAAGAAAAATGTTCGTGGTCCACCATGAGGCATCGACCCCAATGCGTTTGACATCAAACAAAGAAAAAACATGCAAATCGTCCGAGACAACAAGGAAGATTTCTTCGCCCTCGAATAATCGGATGAAACCAAATCGATAGTCGAAGAATTGGAACAGGCTTCTTTGATCGATAACCTCCTGGATCGCAATGGTATACCTGGGTACGCGGTTAACCCCTGAACTCAAGACAGGGTTTATTCAATTCCTTAGTAACAGTATTAACTGCTTTGCCTGGTCCCACATAGATATGATAGGTATTCCATCGAAAATAACCTCCTACCGGTCGAGTGTCGATCCGAAATTCAAACCCGTAAAGTAGAAGAGGAGTCTGCAGTCTGAGGTAAAGCACGCCTTCATCAAAGAGGAGGTAACGAAACTCTTAAAAATCGGGTCCATCAGGAAGGTGAAATATCCTGAATGGCTAGCTAACGTAGTGATAGTGCCAAAAAAGGGAATAAGCTAAGAATATGCATAGAATATAAGGATTTAAACAAAGCATGCCCTAAAGATTTTTTCCCGCTGCCCAACATTGATCGTCTCATCGATGCCATGGCGGGCCACGAGATCCTCACCTTCCTCGATGCCTACTTGGGGTATAATTAGATTCAGATGAACCCCGAGGACAGGGAAAAGACTTCATTCTTCACAAAGTATGGTACATATTGCTATAACGTGATACCCTTCAGACTAAATAACACAGAAGCAACGTACCAACGCCTAGTTAATAAGATGTTCGAGCACCAAATAGGAAAATTGATAGAAGTATACATTGACGATATGTTAGTTAAATCCCTGCACATAGAGGACGATTTGACCCATTTGCAGGAAACTTTCAACATCCTCAGAAGTTACAACATGAAGCTCAACCCCGAAAAGTGTGCCTTTGGAGTAGGCTCGGGCAAATTTTTGGGCTTCATGGTCTCAAGTAGGGGGATCGAGATCAACCCCGACAAAATAAAGTCCATCGAGGAAATCACAACGGCCAACAATGTTAAAGCCGTCCAACGACTGACAAGACGGATTGTGGCCTTGGGAATGCTCATATCAAGGTCATCTGAAAAGAGACATCACTTCTTTACCCTACTCAAAAGGAGAAAAAACTTTGAGTGGACTCCAGAATGCCAACATTCCTTGGACGAACTGAAACGATACCTATCTAGCCCGGCCCCTACAATATAAGCCCAAAGAGGATGAAACACTATACATGTACCTGGCTGTGTCTGAAATAGGGGTAAGTGGTGTCTTGGTCCATGAAGAGCAAGGTACGCAATTTCTAGTGTATTACATTAGCCAAACCTTGGGTGACGCTCAAACTCGGTACCCCCACCTAGAAAAATTGGCTCTCGCACTGGTAAGCACCTCTCTTAAGCTGAAGCCTTACTTCCAGTGTCACCGCATTTACGTCTTGTCGACCTACCCTCTCCGAAACATAAGTCACAAACCCAAGCTATAAGGTCGAATGGACAAAATGGGCCATCAAACTCAAAGGATACGATATGGAATATCAATCTCGAACGGCTATCAAATCCCATATCCTAGCGGTTTTATGGCCGTCTTTTCCCCATCCCTAGTTCTCAAGCTAAAAAATGAGCTTTTGCTTAAATCGGGCACGTCCTACCATTGGTGGCATAATCCGGTAGTCCATAAAAACCAAAACGCTAACTAACAACGAGGCCGAGTATGAGGCTGTGCTTGCAGGTCTAGAATTGGCCAAAAGCTTGGGAGCCGAGGTCATCGAGGCAAAATGTGATTCGCTCTTCGCGGTAAGTCAAGTGAACGAGAGCTACAAAGCCCGGAAAGACATGATGCAGAGGTATCTGGATAAGATCCATGTCACATTATGCCGCTTCAAAGAATGGACTTTAAACCATATGCCCCAAGAGCAAAACAGCGAAGCCGATGCCTTAGCTAACCTGGGGTCATCTGAGAGAAAGAAGAAATGCTCCTCGTAGCCGTCGTCCAATTGCTCAAATCTGTGGTCGATGAAGGACATGCAGAGATGAACTCCACCAGCCTAACATGTGACTGGAGAAACAAATACGTCATTTATCTGAAGAATGGGAAACTGCTCGCTGATCCGAAAGAATTGAGGGCCTTGAAAATTAAAGAGGCTCGGTTATCACTCGATGAAAATGGGGCCCTGTACAGGAGGTCATTTGACGGACCCTTAGCAGTATGCCTGGGACCGGGCGACACTAACTATGCACTCCGGGAGATCTACGAGGGCACCTACGGAACTACTCCGGGGTGGACTCCCTATTCCAGAAGGTAAACAGAGCGGGATACTATTAGGACAACATGGAAATAGACGCTAAGAAGTTCATCCAGGAATGCGACAAATGTCAGAGATTTTCCCCCATGATCCACCAACCCAGCGAACAGCTACACTCCATCTTATCACAGTAGCCCTTAATAAAATGGGGAATGGACAGCGTTGGCCCTTTACCGACATCACCAGGTAAAGCTCGTTTCATTCTGTTTATGATCAATTACTTTTCAAAATGGGTGGAAGCACATGCCTTCAAAAAAATAAGAGAGGAGGAAGTTATCAACTTTATATGGGAACACATCATATTCCGGTTCGGGATCCCGTCCGAAATAACATGCGACAACGGGAGGCAATTCATCAGGAGCAAGGTGACATAGTTCCTTATAGACAAAAAAAATCAAAAGAGTCCTTTCTAAACTATACCACCCATGTGCAAACGGCCAGGACGAATCCACGAATAAAACCATCATTCAAAACCCGAAGAAAAAGTTGGATAGCGCAAAAGGGAAGTGGCGAGAAACGCTGCCCGAAGTACTATGGACGTACCGAACGACCCCAAAATCAAGCACGGGGGAAACACCTTTCTCCCTGGTATATGGTACTGAAGCACTAATATCAGTAGAGGTTGGAAAACCAAGTGCCAGATTTTGGCACGCCAGCAAGAAGTCCAATCACGAGGCCATGGCAATGGCTCTCGAACTGCTCGACAAAAGACGGGAGGCCTCACTTGTCTTAATGGCCGCTCAAAAGAAGAAAATTGAAAGCTACTACAACAGAAGGACAAACCTCCGATATTTCAGAATAGGAGACTTGGTCCTAAGGAAAGTTACCCTCAACACTCGAAATCCAATGAAAGTAAGAGCCAAGTAGGACAAGCGAAGTCCACGAGAAGACGAGCTAACCTTCCCCTTTACAAAACTCACGACTTTTCTTTGAATGTAGGCACCCCAAGACATAAAATCATCAGATGCGATTACATACTCATATTTTTCAGGAGTACAACTCTTAGATTCATTGCTTACTTACAAGTGCTATCCGCGCATGACATCCCCAGCAGCCACAATGATGCAATCAACTATCAGCTATCATCTATCAGTTAAGAGATTTCGTTACTCTTCATCTGTATTTTTTTGCATTGCATAAGGCTACCTTTATGCCTTCCGAGACTATGCACTATCTCCATATGCATTTTTTGCATTGCATAAGGCTACCTTTTTGCCTTCCAAGACTAAGCACCGTCTCCATCTGCATTTTTTCCATTGCATAAGGCTACCTTTTTGCCTTCCAAGACTAAGCACTATCTCTATCTGCATTTTTTCGCATTGCATAAGGCTACATTTCTGCCTTCCGAGACTAAGCATTATCTCCATATGTATTTTTCACATTGCATAAGGCTACCTTTCTGCTTTCTGAGACTAAGCATTGTCTCCATCTGTATTTTTCGCATTGTATAAGGCTACCTTTCTACCTTCCAAGACTAAGCATTATCCCCACCTGCATGGCTGAAATATCGCCAACTTTATTTAAATTCCGCATTGGCTAAAATATCTACAACTTTATTTAAATCTCTATATCGGCTAAAATATCGCCAACTCTATTTATATCTCAACATCGGCTGAAATATCGCCAATTTTGTTTAAATCTTTTCATCGGCTGAAATATCGCCAACATTATTTAAATCTTGCGACGACTGAAAGATTGCCATTTATATTTATACTTTACATTGGCTGAAACATCGCCAAATCCCGCATTTCATGGGCTAAAAGATCACCAAATTGACCAAAGGCGTCATTGTTCGGAGGCACCATTATCATAGCCCGAGAACGCCATGCCATGGCCTAATCTTTTGCATATCATTATTCAAAGGCATCATCGTTCTGAGGAACCATTTTCATAGCTTGAGAACATCATTTCATAGCCTGTGAATCCTCTATTATACACTTCATGGCCCAGGACGTCATGGTCTGAGGACGTCATCATACCCATCAAAAGACAATATTAATGGTCCAACGGAAACTTGCATCACATTTAAATTTATGCACGATATGTTCGTATTACTTATTTGCAGGTACAACAGCTAGCAACAACCATCACATCAGGAGTGATCCCGTTCCAGTTCCAACAGCCTATCTGTCCCTCACCATCCTTCCTAACCCAAATATTGCGTTTGTCTTTCAAAATCTTCATCTGCATGTTCCGCCGACGGATCCCCCGAACTACACATGGCTTGATTCTTGTAAGACCATGGATATGTAGGCAGCTCAATAACCAGAGCTCGGTCAAAACCTTTCTAGTTGTTTATTTCGGTCAAATTTGGCCACCATATCTTTACCCGACAACTCTTTCATCCTTCTCGGGTAAAGAGGAGCAGCTGTTGACACCCAATTTTTCCTTACATATTTTATTTACTCAAAATATTTTCAAATAGAATGTACATGAATATATAAGCATGCCCAAGAATTTTGGTTTTTTCCCCTTATTTTTTAAGATTTTAAAACAAATTTATTGTCTATTTTAATAGTAGAAAATTCAATAATTATTCCCAAACTAGCATGTTTGGTGAATAATTTATTTTCATTCTCATATTTACACCAAAATATAATTAAGGTAATTTTTGCATATTTTTATACATTTATTTGGTATTTTTTAAGCTAAGTTGCATATAATTGCAATTATAGCCTATTCTAAATTAACAACATTTTACAAATATAAAACTATTTCAAATTAATATTTATATGTTATTAATTAGTCCAGTACCTTTAATTCATTTTAAAATCTTTTTAACTATTTTATAAAATAATAAAAGAGGAAAATTGGCTATTTAATAAACAACCCTTTATTATTTCAATTCTAGCCAATTTGGCCATACCCTCTCTCAGATTTTAACTGGCCCAATATCCAATTAAACTCACCCAACCCAATCCCTAATACAACTCGGCCTAACCCCGGTTTAATCTGAGTTGTTGATCAAATAAGATCAACGACCCAGGTTTATTTGCCTAAATTAAATCTAATTAACCCCCCCCCATACCCCCTATTTCTTCGAGACCGTCTCTTTCTCTCCCTATCTCATCTCTTCCTCTCCCTTCTCTCTAGAACTTTATGGTTCTTTCTTCTCCGATGGTCTCCACCGTCTCTCCGGCCACCTCTAGTCTCACCCCTTTCAACCATCAGCCGCCATGAAACCCTAGCACACGATTCCCTCTATTCTTGAGACCCAGAAGCCTCCACTATGCAATCAGTCCCTGAAAGGTTCGTTTGGTCTATTTCCGGCCATCTTCGGCCACCTCCTTTCAACCCCTAGTCTCTGATGGGCCTCTCACTGTCTTGTTCAACACCTCTAGGACCTACGAGGATTCTGGGCCATGTTGTTTTAGACTTAGGGACCCTGGTTCTGCTACTTATGGATTCTCCTGTGTGATTTCAGGCAAAATCACACCCTATATATCACGATCGATGGAGTTTTAACAGGTTCTTTCAACTTCTATTAGGGTTTCCTTTTTGAAATCCTAACTCTCTCTTGAATCTCTCAAAATGGTGTTATTTGCATGTTGTAAGCATGTTTTCTTCTATGTTACTTATTCTCGAGCTTTTTCTGAAAGATCCTCTACTTTGAACCATTTTCACTTTCTTTGAAAAATTATGGTTTCTTAGATTTCTTTTACGCATGTTTCGACCGATTTTCTTTATGATTAAAACATTTTCCTTGTTTATTTTGGTCGATTTTAAGCTCTTACTGTGTTTTTAGCTTGACTCTGCTAAAAATTATAATTTCTAAATATGTTTCTTCGTTTGATTATGTGTGTTAGCATGATTTTCTTTACTCTGATTCTATGTGTTAGCATGTTTCTTTGCTTCGATTATGTGTGTTTGCCTAATTTTCTTTGCCTTGTCTCTATGTGTTAGCATGTTTCTTCGTTTGATTGTGTGTGTTAGCATGATTTTTCTTGCTTTGGTTCTGTCTGCTAGCCTACTTACTTGATTCTTGTTAATGTCTCGTGGTCATCATGCTTCGAATATGTCCTGCTGAATCTTAGCCTATTGTGTTTGTTCATCACTTGTACCCTTCTATCTATACGGCTAGTTTTATTTGCTACTCTTGTTCATTCACCTTTATTTATATGTTGAGAATACAAAATCATGACTTCGCATGATTGATTCTGATTTTCCTTGATTGTTGGTAATTGAAAGACTATTTTTTTAAAATCCCTAGAATTCTATTCACAATTTCGCATGTTGAAAATTTACTAATCTTTGTTACCTTATTTGTTATGCTACCTTGTCCTAATTAGCCTTTCCTCAATTGGATTTTTCCTGAATTTGGACCTAACTGACTATTATATGCAATACTGAACCTTGACTCCTTCCTTATTTAATCATGCACTGATTTTTTTACTTGCCTTATGTGGTGCTGAATCTTTTCATTTGATTTTGATTCCGTTAACTAATGGAGTACTTCCATGATTCTTTAATTAATTAATTCAGAGTTCTGAAATTAACATACTTCTATGATTTTTACCTTATTTTACCACCTAATTTCAACTATAAATACCCAGTCTTTCACACGAAAAAAGGACACAGTCTTCCTAACACACACATCACTGAATACTCTCAATTTTGCATCTCTCTTTCCATTGCTTTTGCTTTATTGTTGTTCTCTGCTCATGCTTATTATTAACCGGCTAAAAGCCAAGGATAATATTGTGTTACTACTTTGCCTTTATATCCTGCTCTTGCTCTTTTATTGGTATGTCCTAATTAATCTTCAAGTCTCTAACCTAGGTGTTTACTTTGTTTCGGTTCATTATCTTTCTGATTTTCTTCTACTTATGTTTCTCCTGCTCAATGTGCAATTGATTCTTTTGTTTAGTACTTTACCATGTCTTCTGATTCGAAGGTTGAGTCTGTAATATGACCTTGTCTATCCCTAACTTTTATTATCCCTGCTGTTGTCTAAGTATTATGTATAAGCTTGACCAATTCTTTGTCCCCCGAATCTTCTGATTCTGTGTAGTCATTAAAACCTTTGTATCTCCTTTAGCATTATGTGATCTATCTGTTCCCCTTTTCTCATATCCTTGTATTCAATCATGTATGGTTGAACTATTGTTTCTGTTGTTCTCTTTTTAAAACAAATCCCTTGTTTTTTGAAAAATCTTTTAAAATACTTCTTCTTGCACTTCACACTACTCTTAGACAATAGGTTCTGCTCCCTTCGTGTGAGCATTGCTTTGGGTACCTCTGAGTACTCACTGAACTTTGACACACAAGGCTAGTATTTCACACTGCACATGTCCTGCATTCTTCTAAGTGTTTAGGTGCTGGTATTGGCCCGGGACCTAATGGGGCCCTAGGGAGCTTTGTCGCACCTAGACCATGACAAAGGCTATGAAACTCGAAGAGGTTGAGGTTGGAAGACTGGTCCTGATTGAAGGCTCCTTGTAGAATAACTTCTTATTTTTCTTTCTTTATTACTGTAATTCAGATACTACTGGTTTGTAATAATTTTTAAACAAACGATTGGGGGTGAATAGTGAATATGGGGAGGGTTATGCATTCTTAGTATAAATAATGGGTAGAAAACATACTTATAGGAGTTTTATTTACTTATATGTGCAATAGGTAACCTGTATAGGTCATGCATCTCATTCATTAGATATCCTGCTTTAGGTTCTTTACTTTCAGCCTGTCATTATGCTCATATTGTAACCGCGACCAGTTAATTACAAGTGAACAATTTTAATAAGCAAATGATCATTACTGTATTGGCATATTAGAAACCATGTTTTAGGTACTCATATATGCATTAGATATCCTGCCCTTAGGACTTCTCACTCATTCGAGTTGCAATAGTTAATTCACATTAGTATAATAATTTTGTTAAAACATGGCTAAGTAGTTTGTCAAAAGGGGGCCTAAGATCATAATGCACCTTTTATGTTTAATAATATGCTCAAACGAGCTAGAATCTTAATCTCGTCTCTAATTCTTTGTTCAATTGTAATTCTTATATAATAGATTGAAGTGCTAAGAATCCCAAAATTTTAAAAGAATTAGGGAAAAACTTTATTGAGGTATGTATGGCTACAGCCCCCTCCTCTAAAAAAATTGAGTTTCCATGGTGCTTGTGTAAGTGTTGTAAGTTCGAATCACGATTAATGCAGTACTTGTTATGTTAAGTGAATTGATGTTGTAAAATATATGTGGTATGTACTTGTTTATGTGTTTAATGTGTTATTCTTGTAAATGAAGGATGTGTGGAGAATATGATTTATGTGCTAAATGCGTAAATGTCATGCCACGGTTACTTTGGGACTAATATGCCAAACTTGATGAATTTCCCTCTATGCTTATGACTTAAATTGTTTGTGCATATGCCTATGACTTTATGTGGCAAAGTAAATGTTGAAAATGAGAACAATGTGAAGTGAGTTATGAAATGTGGAAATTATGGTCCCAAGTTCCGGTAAGCTAATACATGTGTAACCAAAAATTGGTGTGAGATGAATAACGAAAAATGGTAACATCACGGGGAGACGGCTTAGCCGATCTAGGTGTGATCGGACACCATGATTGCATCAAGTTTAGGCCCAGAACTAAGATAGAAGAAATACAAAACCAAACAAAAAACACAACAACATTGTAAGAAAACATTCATAATCAGAAAAGCAAAAAAAATTTAAAATAAAACAAAATTTAAAACCAAAACTGTGGTAAAAGCATAAAATGAAACGAAAATTACGTGAAAATAAAAGTGAAAGCTCGAAAAAGCACTCAGACCCAACAATGGAGGATGGTTGTTGCCTTTGTCTCTTAGAAAAGACGGAGAAGAAGAGAGAGAAAAAGAAATTTAAAATCGAAAATCGTTGATTTGTGAACTACCGGGTGAAAATTAAATTTCAAAACATATACAAGCTGGGCTAAACGGGGTAAGGGTTTCAAATGTGGGCTATTTTTGAATGGGCTATATGTCCCAAATGATATATGATGTGATTTCTTCATAAATAAATGAGACGAACATGTAAAAATTGGAGGGGACGTCATATTTGGTCACCGCCTTTTAACCTATACCCATTTTTTTTTTTTTAATTTTTAACTTGTACCGACTTTTTAAATAACTTTAGCCCCTTTCTCCTCCTCATTGCTTTGCAACTGTATATGCCGTTTTTCCAAACTCTGATTATTATGCTGAGACTTGGGGGTTAATTAAGAGCAATAAATAAACACATGAGTCAATTTGATATCAGAAGAAAATTATTGCTACGAAATCATCACAATTCGGAGAAGTCAATACTCATCAACAGGAAGGATAATCACAGGAGATATTAGTATTTAGATTAACTAAATAACTTTAGTTATAGCTATTATTTAACAACAACAACAACAACAACAACCCAGTATAATCCCACTTAGTGGGGTTTGGGGAGGGTAGTGTGTACGCAGACCTTACCCCTACCCTAAGATAGAGAGGCTGTTTTCAAATAGACCCCCGGCATCCTTCCCTCCAAGAACTACCCACCTTGCTCTTGGGGAGACTCGAACTCACAACCTTTCGGTTGGAAGTCGGGGTTGCTTACCATCAAAGCAACCCCTCTTGTCCCTATAGCTATTATTTAACAGTTACAAAATAAAAATTTCGCCAGTTATACAATAAAAATGAGTACAAATGGCGAGTTTTCTAAATTGGGTCATAACTTATAACGTCCTCAAAACCAAACGAAAGTCCAAGCTCTGACTTCCTAAATTCCCAAAATGACCTCCTGGTCCGCCACCGTTGCACCACCTCTCTCACCGCCATCTTCAGACTCCGATTCTGATTCCGCCACCACCTCCGGCTCCCATCACCACCGCCATTCCGACCTCTCTTCCACCATCTTCAAATCCTATCTCGAACATTCCAGCGGCGACCACAACAACCAACAACAGCAACAACATGACCTCATCAAAATCCAATCTTTCCTCACTTCTTCTCGTTCCGGTGCCCTCTCATGCCTCATTTGCCTCGAACGAATCCGTCCTTCCGATCCCACATGGTCATGTTCCTCTGGTTGTTTCGCCGTCTTTCATCTCCATTGTATCCAATCATGGGGCGTTCAATGCTCCAATTTGGCCGCCGCACGTGCTGTCACGCGTGCCGCCACTCCGAATGACAGTTCCCTTTTATGGCACTGCCCCAAATGCCGAGTTGAGTATTCCAAATCGCAGATCCCTAAAAATTACTATTGTTTCTGTGGGAAACTTCCGGATCCACCTCATGATCCTTGGGTTTTACCACATTCTTGTAATGAAATTTGTGGGAGGCCATTGAAGTACAATTGTGGACACCATTGCTTATTGTTGTGCCACCCGGGACCGTGCCCGGCTTGTCCTAAATTGGTTAAATCCAAGTGCTTTTGTGGGGCCGTGGAAGATGTCAAACGATGCGGGTTCAAGAATTTCTCGTGCAACAGTGTTTGTAAAAAGTTGTTGGATTGTAAGACTCATAGGTGTAGTGAAATTTGCCACGAGGGTGATTGTCCTCCTTGTAAAGCTAAAGGCATTTATAAGTGTCAATGTGGGAAGTTGGAGATGAAAAGAGAGTGTTTTGATAGGTTCTTTAGGTGTGAAAATCCATGTGATAAGTTACTTGGTTGTGGGAGGCATAAGTGTGAGAGAGGTTGTCATGAGGGTGATTGTGGAGATTGTCCCCTTCAAGGGAAGAGGACTTGTCCTTGTGGGAAGAGAGTTTATGAAGGGATTGCTTGTGATGCTCCCGTTTCGGTATGTGGAGCAACATGTGGTAAAATGCTGAGCTGTGGATTTCATAGATGCCCTGAAAGGTGCCACAGAGGCCCCTGCATTGAAACTTGTAGGGTGGTTGTTACTAAATCGTGTAGGTGTGGGAGTTATAGGAAACAGGTAAGATTTAGTTGTACTTATTTTTATTAATTTACTTGAGCTTTTGTGATTATTTCTTCCGGTTCTAAGTTTATCAACAATAAATTGAACTTAGAATAGGTTCCTTGCTATCAAGATATGACATGTGAAAGGAAGTGTCAGAAAATGCGGGACTGTGGAAGACATGCCTGTAAGCGCAAATGCTGTGATGGGGATTGCCCACCTTGTTCTGAGGTGTGTTTGGCCGGTTCATATTTTGACAATTTTGTTACTTTCTATTATTCCTAATGTGTACTTAAATCTGTCAAGTGACAGATGTGTGACAGGAAGCTCCGTTGTAGGAATCACAAGTGTCCAGCTCCTTGCCACAGGTCTGATATAGTTCTTTCTGTTTTCCTGAGCTGCGATTCCCAGGCATTAAATGGAAGAGAATTTTCATGCTATTCCTTTTACAGGAAAAGTTATTGTCTTATTGATATTTCAGCTTTTTGTAGATTCAGTACATGAAAGAGTGTATACCATTTTGTGAAGCTCCTTTCCTAATATGTACGTGTGTTGGATATGTGTACTTGTGGTGTCTCTAATGCATATTTCCATATTTTAGGAACAAAAATCGTTACAAATAAAATGAGAACTGAGAAGGACAAACATGATAAATATTAGAAATCATTCATCTTGCCTTTCTCAGAAAAGTAAATATTAGAAATCATTGACGTGGATTTTATTAGACACCTATCATCTAAGAAGGATAAGCTTTAGCCTTTTTGAAGTTTAAGATACTTGGAAGTGATTCGGCACCCAAGGCTGTGGCCTAGTGGTTAGTGAAATAGGAGGAGGACCATGAGGTCTCGTGTTCAAATCCCAGTAGAGGCAGAAACTGCTAGGTGAGTTCTTCTCCTAAGCCTTGGTGGCTGGGTTATCGGGTATTTGCATTGGTGCCCAAACTGGCCCTGGCACTACCATCATTAAAAGAAGATACTAGGGGTCATTTAATAATTTATCTTGCTAAAGTGGAGCCTGTCATGTCTCTTTGGATGAGGACATCGGGAGGCAGCGTGGAAAAGGATTGAATTTTGGCACCTATTGTTTTTCAATGCTATTACCTGCTGAGCTAAACACCTGATCATTTGTAGGAAAAGTTAATAGTTATATATGTTGGTCTCTTATGATTTAAAATGGTGTTACTTTAATGTTGATTTGCAAAGAAAAAATTTATGAACTAAATAATCTCAATTCTTGTTTATATATTTTATATTTGGGTGACTGTGGCAGTCCATGATCTTTTAATCCTTGCATCAGTTATTGAAAAATATGTGACCAATTTCCTTTGGTTACTGCAGAGGCGCTTGTGCACCCTGCCCAGTGATGGTCACAATTTCATGTTTATGTGGGGTGACACATTTTGAGGTAGGAGTTCAGTTGCTGTATGTACCTTGTTTGAAATTTTATATCTCCTATAGTGGAAGAGATGGTTGTGTTTTCTATATAAGTATCTGTTTTCTGTTTTACTGATTAGAAAAAGTGTCATAGAGTTTTCTGTTGTCCATTCGTAGGACTTTCCCTCTGTCTGGTGAGCATTGTTTTATACTGGGAGTCTTCTCCAGTATTTTATGATGAGTCAACGACATCCTTGAGCTTTTCACTTAAATATCTTTATGCTTCAAAGATCCGAATCTTCTAGCTTAAGAGATGAAGAAGGAGCCTAGGAATGAACATTGATCTATGAATAGGTTGTAACTCATGGTGCTTACTTATATTCCTCTTTACCTACACTTGTTTATAATGCCCTCGTTAATTTGATAACTTGTGGCCTTCTATGATAGCATGATGCGCCTAGTGACAGATGGTAACAGGTGCTTATTATTTGATGTTCCTTGGCATGCACCAAAAGCAATCACAACACTAAAAAGCATGACAATTTACCTCTGTATAAATGACATCAGCCTCCCCAATCTATCCTCTTTCATCTTGTCAGATGATTTGACGTCGTAAACAAATTTCTGTCATTACCTTATCAAAATAAGAAATAAATTTCTGTCATCTCCATGCTCTGCTCCAATAAAACAAATCAACTTGCAATCTCTCTAATGATGGCACTGTTACTATCCTCACATTGCTTCTCAGCACTGCCTGATTTCTTCTTTCCAAATTCTGCTGGAATTTTTATGCTTTAAGCAATGAAGTAGAAATCATTTTAAAAAGTTTAGCAAGAAGTCTCTAGATTACAACTAGAAGATTCTTTATGGTACTAACATTGTAAATCTTTTCGTGAAGATTCTTGCTAACTTGTTTCTGGTAATTTTGTTCACTTTGGTCAGGTTCCTTGTGGTGCAGAAGCTGAACAAAAACCTCCAAAATGTCGTAAATCATGTCGTGTGGATCGTTTATGCAGGCATGCTTCTAATTGCAAGGTTGTATTTGTTGCATGTATTACTTACCATGTACTATGTGATTGTATGAATATTTTATATCGTTATTCTAGGAATATTAGCGGGGTTATCACTTGATGCCTCGACTTTCATCTAACATCTTAGCATGAAATAAAATACTGTTTAACATGGAGGCTAACGTATGCACTCATTTCTCTAGCCACATAGGTGTCACTATGGAGCTTGCCCACCATGTCGTTTACTTTGTGATGAAGAATATCCTTGTGGGCACAAGTGTGAATTGAGGTTTGCCTTTATTACATTTCTGGATATCTACTATTGTATACTGGTGCATTCACTGAATCTTTGTTAATCGTCGATTATAAGCAGGTGCCATGGCCCTACACAACCTCCTCTTCCAGAGTTTACTTTGAAACCAAAGAAAAGGAGACCGAACAATCAGACTGAACCTACTCCTGGTTCATCATGCCCCCCATGCCCACAACTTGTATGGAGGTCTTGTCGGGGTAATCATGTAGGAGCAGAAAGAATGGTGGGAATCATATCCTCAACTCGTCGATAATACTTACATTATCTTCTTTTGTATATTCTTTTCAGGAGCTATTTATTATTCTTTTGTCTCTGTCAAAAGCTTTATATTTACTTACCAACAGAAATTCACTTGAGCTCTTTCTTGTTTCAGATGGTCTGCTCAGACAGGACAGTATTTTCCTGTGACAATTTGTGTGGAAATCCTCTTCCTTGTGGAAATCACTACTGTACTAAAGTTTGCCATGCCTTGGCTAGTAGTACTTCAAAATCATATGGCAGTAGCAGACCCGAATCTTGTGAAGACTGTACTCTTCCTTGCCAACAGGTATTAATATATATTCTATCCATCTCATCTGTGGGACTTACTAGTTTTTTTCTTTTGGGGCCTAATTCAGCAATCAATACTTTCGATGACATGTTTGGTGGCTCTATCATTTTGATGATTGCACTCCTATATAAGTTGGCACTTTATAGTTTGTTGTTCGGGTATGAACTATTTACTCTTATTGATCCTTCTTTAGGAAAGAAAACCTACTTGTCCTCATCCATGTCCCTTGCGTTGTCATCCTGGAGAATGCCCCCCTTGCAAAACACTGATAAAGCGTTCATGTCACTGTGGTTCCATGGTTCATGTCTTTGAGTGCATATACTACAACAGCTTATCCGAAAAAGAGCAACTTACTGTTCGATCATGTGGAGGACCATGCCATAGGTAGCTTATTGAACTTTGCTCACTTTTCCTTCAAATCTATGATAAATGAAAGCTGTAATTTCATTCTTTTATAGGCAGGCTGTATTTCTTTTTGTATCACCTTCAGCAAAAATGGTGTGCACCATGATGGCTACAGAGGCTATTTGGCTCATCAACTTATTTGCACAATCCCCATCCCTTTAGGCTTATAATAAAGTTGAATTATGTGCATTTGAAATGCACCTGAAACTCTCTAACTGACCTTGATGAACCCTTCTTTGTTTGGATGCGAAATGTGCAGAAAATTACCTAATTGTACGCACCTCTGCCCGGAGATATGTCATCCTGGTGAATGTCCATCTCCTGATCAATGCTCCAAGAAGGTAATTGATTGATATACTTTCACTGCATGATTTGTCGACCTAGTTATCTTAGTCAGTAATGCTTGGTCCGAATTACAAAAAGCTTATGTTTCTTAGCATCTTGTTTTAAATCAAAATCATTCCTATGGCCATATTTATACTGAAGTAGGAAACTGCACCTATTTCCCACGAAAGTGAATTTTCTTTCAATCTTTTTTACTTTTCGTCGCAAAGTAGCCTGTGAGGGGGAGGGGAGGGCATATTACTGGTTCAGGGATGTACAGTACCCATTCTGATATCCATTCTCTCCCAGACCAAGAACTCTGTGAAGCTTATAATGAGGGTATTGGCGGACCACCCCCAACACCACAAAAGAAAAGCAACAGTGAGAGAAAACCTCCTTTCCCAGCTCGGAGCATGGCCATGGGATCAGAGAAGTAGCAAATAAGTATAACTTCGGGTGATATAAGTGTTATATGTATATACACATACACACAAAAAAACATACATACATTAACACACTTATTTGTACGTACATATATGAATATGTATGTATTTATGTATGCATGTATACATGAAATAGAGCAAGGAGAAACAGAAAACAAAATCAAGAAATATTTTTTCCTGTTTGATCCGTAAAAGGGTGTAATTTCCGTGATGCTTTCAAACAAGGATCATTTGCCTTTTCAATTTCTTTATTGCATGCTTTTCGAGCCCAAGGAAGGATCTAACTTCAATATCTATCAACATTGCTCGTGTGTGACATTTTTCCTTCAAGATTATCAGAAAGTAACCATTCACGACAGTAAGCATATGTGTGCAGCCTCCTTGAAGGTACCTTTTAGTTAGTCAGCCAATTCCAGGACCAAAAAAGCATATCCGTTGCATCAACCAAGCTTGGTATTGAAACTATTCTATTTTATGCTGAAACAAAAGGGCTTTAAATCATTTTCTATCACAAATTGTTGGCTAACTTAACTATCTTTGCCCAATTCGACAAATTCTTAAGGTAGCAGGGATATGTTTCAGCAACATATATACTACCCATGTGTGAAGTGCTGTTTGGTCTATACTATGTATATGCTGATTCGGGATATCTACATAAGTTTATTATGGACTAGAATAAACAAATTAATTAATATTTGACTATTAGCTCACAAACTGATTTCTGTTTTCTACTTTCTTTGCCACGCTATTCTATCAAAGCATCGAGTTAGGATTTGAGTGGGCTTCGCTCGATGCCATTAAACATTCCACTAACTGGTGTGTACAAGGAAAATCATCTTTATGAAGCTGCATGAAAGCCAATTGTCTGAGAGAGGCCATTGCTTTTTCATCAACTACTTTTTATTTGGATGTGTCAATTATCTATATTTAAAAACCACGAAAGTAAGAGAGTTTCGTTGTTAGTGAGAAAGGAAAAAACTGAATAAAAGAAAAGGAGAAAAAGATTTAATTTCTGTGACTGCACTTACTATTTCAGGAAAGGCAAAAAAAAGATTTTAACTTCTATGAGCTCATCCAAAATACAACTAAACTCTATCCCAGAAAGCTGAACAGGAATTTTTCTAGTGAGCCAGATAGCTCCTTTCTATTAGTTCTATTAACCCAGATAACTTATTCCAAAATGTAAAATTAATTCTTTTTTCATTGATTGATGGCATAAAGTATAGGCTCATAGTTGATGAGCCCGAAAAAAAAAGTTCCAGTTATTTAGCTTACTGAGTCACTTTTATGTAATTCTTTTTCCATGTTCTATCCACTATTTTCTGCCTATATACTGTTAATGTTTAAGGATTCTTTTATTAGGTTACTGCTCGGTGTGGATGCCAAACTCTGAAAAAAGAGTTGGTCTGTAAGGATATGCAAGCAACCTATAGAAGTAATGGTACTGATCCTAAAGATGTATCTAGAAACCAATATGGACTTGGCATCCTTCCTTGCAATTCAGATTGCAGGAGCAAAGTGAAAGCTGCTGAGGGGGAGTTGCAACATCGTAAATCAAAAGCGCCCGAGGTAAACCTTTATAATTTTCTCAAATGCATGTTATGATCTGCTGTATTTTCTGGAGTTTAACAAGAAAGAGGGTTACTTCTCTTGCCTTGGCGTTGAATAGTTTATTCGTTCAGAACGAGAATGATTGTGTTCAATAGTTTTTTTGATCCAATTTATCCCCCATAATTAGTTGAAATTTAACTCAAATTTGCTCTTTATCAGGGAAAGGAACCTGAAACAAAAGATAATGTGACAAAGCGAAGACGGAGAAAAGGAAGGGTGCTTGAAGACAAGAAAACTTCAATACTGCAGGTCTGTCGTAGAATTAATGAGACACCCGTTTCCTTTAAAGCTTTCAAATGCTTAACTGCAGTTGTTTTAACTTGACAGAGAATTATTGCTGGCATCAAGAGATTTCTTCTATTTGTTATCATCATAATAGCTCTGATTGCTTCAGTATATTTGGGTTATGAAGGCCTATTATGGCTCTCTGATTGGATGAACGAAGCTGAAATACAACGACAAAGAAGATACTCGCGAACATAGTTCGTCAGAATCAACTTCATACAGAATTGTTTTATCTTGGTTGAACGGCAAGGAGGAAACATTCTTTATTCATTTTGGAGTTAGTGGATATTGGTTTTCATATATGTAAAATAGCTCAGAGGACACTGAGAGAAGCTTAGAGGAGTGGTCTGACTAAGTTTTCATTTTCCCTTCAAAGAATCAACGCAACTTGGAGTTTGTCAAGGTTTCTCTATATTAGCAAAGAAGGGGAGCCTTGGAAGTTGCTTCGCGTGACCTATAGGTCATAGGTTCGAGCCGTGGAAGCAGTCACTAATGCTTGCATTAGGTTAGGCCGTCTACGTCACACTCCTTGGGTGCGCTCTTTCTCCGGATCCAGCGTAAATGAATGATACTTTATGCACCGGGCTGTCCTTTTTTTTTTTCCTCTATAATAATATGACGACGAATGATACTTTGTGCACACACAGTTGACAATGGGATTATGAATGATTACTATTGCTGGGCTTACTCACTATTGAATTTTGTTTTTCATAATTTTCACATTTCTTTTTGGATGTAAGTCGAATGCTTCAACCGTCTGGCAGTGGAATTGCAATAATCTTCTGTGTTTTCCAGAAGGTATGATAGTGATGTGGAAAACTGACCAAGCCTAAAGACACGTTTTTTCTTTTTTGACAAGCTCTATTTGTCATTTGTAATATTTTACTCTGGAGAAAATTATGAGAACAAACGTACTATTTACGGTTCACTTATTTTTTTGATATTTTTCTTGTGGTCCAAAATAAGTGAATTTTTTAGATTTTAAAATTGAATTAATTATTTTTTTCCTACATTGTCCTTGGGGTAAATAATGTTAGAATATGAGTTAGGAGTGTATGTGAGATAGTTAATATGATGAATTTCATTGCTAATTAATGTAAAAGATAAATTTCTTAATCCGTGTGAAATATTTTGTAGTTGCCAATTAGTTAACTGTTTTTTCACCATCGAGCAACTATGGTTAGGATTATACACCTTTAACGTTTGGTGTTCTGGTGTTGGAAATGGGGAAACTTTTTATGACCGTCTTTTCTCGTAGTGCGAGTCCAGATTACTTATGTTAAAATAGTGACAGCTGTATTAGTTAGTTAGTTAGATTATATTTAGTGTATATAAATATGTGTACAGTAGTACACTTCATTTTAACAGTTAAGTGAATAAAAGTAACTGCTCCTTTCTCTCTCTCTCTTCTTCGACTCCTTCCTCTACTTCTCCGCCATTGTTGTAGAAGCTCTCAGCTTCAATTCTTCATGGTATCAGAGCAAGGATCAAAGATCTAGTTCTCAATTCTTAAATTCTTCTATTTCTCGGCTGCTTCTATCATTCACTCATCTAAATTTGTGTAATTATTTTGATTCCTAAATTTTAGGGCTATATCGAGTTTGAACAATTATTTCTGTGAGATTGAGTGATTTTCTCTCTTGTTAACAATGGCGATTACTGGAGAAGACGATATATCAACACATGCAGAAGTTACGACTGGTCCAGCAGTTATACCAGTGATTGATCAGCATTATCCGCTATTTCTACAACCTAGCGATACTCCAGGTAGTTCTCTTATCTTTGTCAAGCTCACAGGACCTGAGAATTACACTTTGTGGAGTAGTACTATGCGTATTAGTTTACTAGGTAAGAGTAAGCTAGGGTTCGTTGATGGAAGATATTCGAAGGAGAAATTCCCAGTCTCTCTTCATGAACTTTGGGGAAAATGTAATGCTATTGTATTGTCGTGGATTATGAACTCTGTGAGTGCTGAATTGCTTAATTGTATGGTTTATGCTTCAAGTGCACATAAAATGTGGATGGATCTAAAAGAGACTTTTGATAAGGTCAATGATTCTAGAGTGCTATATCTACATAAACAGATTGCTACTCTAACTCAAGGTCTATCTAGTGTGTCTGCTTATTTTTCAAAATTAAATGAATTGTGGGCATAATTTGATGCTCTTATGCCCTGTCCCGGTTGTGGCTGTGAAGAATCTAAGAAATATGTTGAACATTTTGAGTATAAGAGGTTATTACAGTTTCTTATGGGGTTAAATGAAACTTATTCTCAGTCTAGCAATCAGATTTTAAATATGTCTCCTATACCATCAATAAACAAAGCTTATTCTATGATAATTTCTGAAGAAAGCAGAAGATCATTAGCTTCTCAGGGGACTGAAGTAAATGAAGGTACTGCCTTATTCAGTAATAAAGGAGTATCTACCGGAACTTCAATGCAGCAAAATGGAAAAGGAATCTTGGGGCAGAATTATAATCATACAGGAGTGAGGTGACAGCCTTGTTTAGCAATAAAGGGAATGTAAGAAACAGCTATGGTCAGGCTGGAGGAGGAAGCCATTCTAATACCAGCTATAAATCTAAGAGAAATAACTTACATTGTGACTATTGCAATTTTAAAGGTCACACTAGGGAAAACTGTTACAAATTGAATGGATATCCACCCGATTTTAAGCCTAAAAGGAAGAGTGGCTTTGAAAATTCAGTAAACTATGTAACTGACAATCTTACCAGACCTGTACAAGCATGTTCCACAAATTTTGCAGGAAATTCTCAGGTGCAAGTTCAGAATATGCAATTTGGAATTCCTCAATTTACTCAATATCAATACAATCAAATTCTTCAACTACTAGGAAAGCAACCTGAGAGCAGTGGGACTGCTATGGCAGCAGGTATACCATTTTGTGGTGACATTACTAAAATTTTGACAAAATGGATTGTAGATTCAGGGGCTTCTAGTCATACGGTGAATGGTTATAATATGTTGATCACTTCAAAGTCTTTTGAAGGCAAGAGAGGAAAAGTTCATCTACCTACTGGTAGTGTTACTCATGTTAGTCACATAGGATCTGTTTCTATCATGGAGAATCTAGTAGTGTCTAATGTGATGTACATTCATGACTTCAAATATAATCTTCTATCTGTTTTCAAGCTCACAAAGGAAATGAAATGGATTGTTATGTTCTTTCCTGATTTCTTAATTTTCCAGGAGCTCTTCAGTGGACAGGTGAGGGGGATTGGTAGAGATGAAGATGGTTTATATGTGTTCAATTCTACTCCAAAGAAGTCAATGGCAGTAGGAATACAAAGTCAATGTCAAGGGTCTGATGTTTCAGAGATTCCAAAGCAAATAAACTCTGTAAATGTAGTTAAATGGTCTAATAAAACAGTGAGTATAGTTGTATGGCACAAAAGATTGGGTCATGCACCCATAGATACTTTGCAGAAATTAAAAAATTCTTGTGATATACAGTCAGGAGATTGTAATAGTAAAGTCAAGCACTGTGAAGTATGTCCTCTAGCTAAACAAACAAGGTTGCCTTTTCCTGTTAGTTCTACTTCTACAGAATCATGCTTTAATACAATTCATGCAGATGTCTGGGGACCTTATAGAGTTCCTACATATGATGGCAAAAGGTATTTTCTGACTTTAGTAGATGATTACTCAAGATACACATGGATTTTCTTATTGCCAACAAAAGCTGAAGTTGTTGTTGCTCTGAGATCCTTCTTTGCCATGATTAAGAATGTGTATTCTACTTCTGTGAAGCTGTTTAGATCTGATAATGGTTGTGAATTTTTTAATACTCATATGATAGAGTTAATACAATCTCAAGGGATTATACATCAGAGTTCTTGTATCTATACTCCTCAGCAAAATGAAGTTGCTGAAAGAAGGCATAGATATATATTAGAAGTTGCTAGATCACTCAGATTTCAAGCTTCAATACCTTTGAGATTCTGGGGTGAATGTGTAACTACTGCAGTCTATATCATCAATAGATTGCCCTCTACTGTTCTGGGCAACAAATCTCCTTTAGAGAAACTGGTTGGACATGTACAATCTTTACAACATATGAGAGTATTTGGATGCTTGGGTTATGTTTCCACAGTTAAACGACCTGACAAATTTGCTCCAAGAGCCTATCCTGCAGTGTTTCTTGGCTACTCTACTACACAGAAATGTTATAAAATGTTTGGTCTTCATTCAAAGGAATTCCATGTAAGTAGAGATGTTGTATTCATGGAAAATATTTTTCCTTTTCAGTCCTTCACTTCTTCTTCCTCATCCTTATTTCCTATTTTAGATGTGTCAACTATTTCTTCTTTCAATCATACAGAAGTTTCTTCTCAACCTATATCTCCCAATCTTTCTTCTTCTACATCTCCTTCTTCTCCAGCTAATTCTATACCTTTCTTTTTTGATGTTACTAATAATTCTTCATCATCTGATATTTCTACTTCTTCTCCTCCTGCTGAAGTTATTGATACTAGCAGGAGATCATCTCGAACTAGCGGACCGCCCATATGGCTGAAAGACTACATTGTTCCAAGAAAAGGAAATGCTTATTGTTGCTATCCAATTTCAGATGTTATTACATATGCTAATGTATCACCTATTCATGGAAATGCTTTAGTTACCTACTCTGCCATAGTTGAACCTAAATCTTATACTGAAGCTCTCAAAGATGAAAAATGGAATGAAGCAATGAAACATGAAATTTCAGCTTTGGAAGATAATCACACTTGGTCAATGGTAGAGTTGCCTCCTGGAAAGACTCGTATTGGTTGTAAATGGGTGTTTAAGGTAAAATATACTTCTTCAGGTGCAGTAGAAAGATACAAGGCTAGGCTTGTAGCAAAAGGGTATAGCCAGCATGAGGGATTAGATTACAATGAGACATTTTCTCCTGCAGCCAAGATGGTTACAGTCAGATCAGTCCTTGCTATTGCTGCTGCAAAACATTGGCCCATATTTCAGATGGATGTACACAATGCTTTTCTTCAAGGTGATCTTCTTGAGGATGTTTATATGGAGGTTCCACCAGGGTTTGCTAGCCAAGGGGGGAAGAAGCATGTCTGCAAACTTCATAAGTCCTTATATGGGCTTAAACAAGCTCCTAGGCAATGGAATAAGAAGCTGACAGATTCTTTGATACAATTGGGATTTACTCAAAGTCATTTTGACTATTCACTATTTGTCAGGAGAATCAAATCTGAGCTTATTGTGGTACTTGTCTATGTAGATGATCTACTTGTAACTGGTTTGATTTTACAAACTAGAAATGATCTGAAGCTGAAGTTTAAAATGAAAGACCTTGGAGAACTTAAGTTCTTTCTTGGAATAGAGTTTGCTAGATCAACAAAAAGGTATTGTAATGAGTCAAAGAAAGTATGCTTTGGAACTCATTGCTGAAATGGGGCTTAGTGGTGCAAAGCCTGCTAGTACTCCTATGGAAGCTAATGTGAAACTTACATGTGAAGAGTATGACAGACTCATTTCAGATCATTCTTCTTCTGAAACAGAAGATAAATTGTTAGAAGATGTTAGTAAATATCAAAGGCTAATAGGTAGGCTATTATATCTTACTATGACTAGAGTGGATATTGCTTATGTAGTACAAGTTCTAAGTCAGTTTATACATAAACCAAAGCAGTCACATATGGAAGCTACTTTAAGAGTAGTAAGATATATCAAAAGTTCTCCTGGTCTTGGTCTCTTAATGCCATATGACAATTCAAGTAAACTTGTGAGTTTCCGTGACTCAGATTGGGGAGGTTGTCTTCAAACCAGGAAATCAGTAACTGGCTATTTGGTGAAATTTGGAGATGCATTGATTTCATGAAAGTCAAAGAAGCAAGAAATTGTTGCTAGGAGTTCAGCAGAAGCAGAATTTAGGAGTATGGATTCAGCAGTAGTAGAAATTACATGGCTAACAGGGCTATTTAAAGAGCTGGGAGTAAATGTTGAACTGCCTGTGGTTCTTAACTGTGATAGAAAAGCTGCTATTCAGATTGCAGCTAATCTAATATTCCACGAAAGAACCAAACACATTGATATTGATTGTCATTTTTTTCGAGAGAAACTAGTGCAAGGGTTGATCAAGACTCATCATATGTCTACTGAAGAACAACAAGCTGATATTCTAACAAAAGGCCTTGATCGAGCACAACATGAATTCTTAATGTCCAAGCTAAAGTTGAAAGACATATTTCAACCATTAGCTTGAGGAGGGGTGTTAAAATAGTGACACCTGTATTAGTTAGTTAGTTAGTTAGATTATATTTAGTGTATATAAATATGTGTACTGTACACTTCATTTTAACAGTTAAGTGAATAAAAGTAACTGCTCCTTTCTCTCTCTCTTCTTCGACTCCTTCCTCTGCTTCTCCGCCATTGTTGTAGAAGCTCTCAGCTTCAATTCTTCAACTTAAACTTATAGCCTGTTTTTCCTAAAAAAAAAGTATTTTTTGCTGCGCTACAAATTTTTGCTTCTTAACCATAATCAAAAGTAGAAAATTATTTTTTTCGAAATAAACATATTCTTACCATAAATTCAGGTTTACCAAATAAATTTTTATTAATTTAACCCATATATCTTTTATTTATAAATGCAACATTTCCTTTTTTATTTCCACATTTCTTTTCTTTTCTCTAGGTTTTCTCTTCCTCTTTGGAATAGAATTTTTTTCTTTTATAATCTCTTTCCTGTATTTATTTTCTTCCTCTTTGGAATACAAAGCCTTAGAAGTTACAAGCTCTTTGAATTGTTGGATGTATTTTATTTAAATTATCATATATAAAATAAATTTATTATATGGATATTCAATTTTATTGTTGTTTTGGTCGGTTATATATAATACTGAATAAAAACTTTTAATATGTATCTTTTATTTTAATATTTTGAATTTTAATAAAATAAAATAAAACTTAATTAATATCTTTCATAATAAATATTTAGAATAATTTTTTTGATTAATTAATCCTAATTGTAAAATATACTTTGATACTTATCTTGTTTTGTAATGTGAAACTCAAAAGCATTTTTTCGAAAATATTGACCAAACATGCTCTTGGTGAGCTTCATGATGGATAAAAAATAAAAATTAAAAACTATCTTTTTTATTGAACAATAAAAGAAGAAGAAGAATATTGCAGAGAAAAGTAGGGGAGATAATTCTTATTGAGTTTGGATGATTTACAGTGGAATAGAACGTAATAAATCCTAAAGTCTCTCTAAAATATAGACGTTCACCTTAACTATAATTCTATTTATAACATTCCCTTTGAATGTCTATTCAACAGTTAATGCGCCTTATTAAAACGTTAACTAAAATAAAATCCAGTGAAAAAAATCTAGTGAAGGAAAAAGAGTACACATATCTAACAATACGCTTTTTAGTTTCCTCGTTAAAAACCTTGCAAGGAAAACCCAGTGGGACAAAACCTTGTAAGAAAAAAAAAGTACAATGCATATTAACTCCCCCTAATGAGACAATCAATTCACATCTTTGAACCTTGGCGTTTTAATCTTGTGCACCATCTTCACAAGAATATTGGTAGAAATTTGATAAACAAATAGCTATATTGACTTGAATGAATATGATGCGCATTGAATTTATCATTCTTGATAGAGATGTATCGTCTTCATATGATCTTGTTGGAATTGTCATTTTAATATTTTCACATAGGGGTGAAGATTCTTACTATCGTATTATCATGCTTATAGTGATAGCAAGATACATATATGCGCAAATTGCACTTAGGATGTGATAATTCAGGACCGAGAAATTCTCCAAGAACTGTACATGCTATCAACATTTTAAATCATTCATTGATTATCATATAAGTATAGTCAAATAAGTCATATAAATAGAATTTGCTGCATATCAGGTTTTCATGTCATGCTAGACATATAAGATAGATAAAAGTGATTGCACGCTCTATTAACTTTATATTTTCAAGCATTTGTACTGTATGTCCATGTAACGACCCAACCGGTCGTTTTGAGATACGGCGCGTCATTCAGCAGTTTGAGGCCATGAGCAACTTCATCTCAAGTATATTGACTTGTGTGTATGGTCAGAATTAAAATTCAAGAAGTTTAGAGTCAAATTTAAATGAAAATTTCTCATTTCCAAAGCTTAAAATTGAAGAAATGAACTAGGATTGGAATTTTGAGTATACGACCTCGGAATTGAGATTTGAAGGTTCCAACATGTTCATATGATGATTTCGGACTTGGGCGTATGCCTGGATCGGGTTTTGGATAACCCGGGAGCGTTTTGGCACATATTATGAAAAATAGCATTTTAGAAGAAATTGCATCAATTTGGCTTAAAATGCATTTTAGTTTTATTGATGTCCGTTTGGGATTCCGAGACTGAGAGTAGCTTCGTATGGTTATTCTGAATTTGGAAGCACGATCGGAAGTGAATTCGGAGGTCAGTGGGTCATTTTGGAGTCGTTTGGCTAAAGATAGAAAATTGAAGGTTTTTGAGAAAATTTGACCGGAAGTGGAAATTTTGATATCGGACTCAAAATGCAAATCTTATGGTTCGGATAGCTTCGTTAGGTGATTTGGGACTTAGGAGTGTGTCCGGAATATTTTTGCGATGACCGGTGTAGAATTAAGCTTGAATTGACAAAGTTAGTATTTTGGAGAATTTCGATTGATAGGTGAGATTTTGATCCGAGGGTCAGAATGGAATTCCGAAAGTTTATGTAGCTTCAATATATCATTTTGGACGCGTGTCCAAAATTTGAAGTCAATCGGATGCGATTTGATAGGTTTCGGCATCGGAAATAGAAGTTGGAAACTTCAAAGTTCATAAAGTTTGAATCGGGGTGTAATTCATGGTTTTAGAGTTGTTTGATGTGGTTTGAGGCCTCTAGCAAGTCCGTAATGTGTTTTGGGGTTGGTTGGTATGATTGATTAGGGTCCCGGGGGCCTCGGGTGTGTTTCGGGTTGTGATCACGCTCTTATTTGATGTTTCAACCTTTGCTTCTTTGAACATAAAGGGGTACCATATCAGGTAAATGATCTCCAAATTCAGTTTTGTTTGAACCATTAGATCCGTATCGTAATTTCGGAGCCATAGCAAAAAGAATCGTTGAATTTGGACTTCGTATGAGGAAGTTATGCTCATTTCCGTGCCGAGAAAAGTGGTGGTGTATGTTAGAACCGCAGAAACGGAATCTGACCGCGGGCGGAACCGCAAAAGTGGAAATAGAACCGCAATAGCGGTCCCGACTATGCGAAAAGTTTCCGCAAAAGCGGAAAATGGGCCTGGTCAGTGTTTAAAACCGAGAAGTTTAGTATTTTGGGCATATCTTGAGTTCTAGAGCTCCGATTGAGGTGATTTTCGAGGTGTTGTTCTCGTCTCATCAAGGAGGTAAATATAAGAACTTTATTTTGATGTTTCTCCATGATTATTTCACTGTTAATGGAGGATTAATGGAGGGGTTGAGCCCTAGGCCTAAATTTTAGGAAATCTTTGATTTGAATGGGCAAACGGAGTCCGATTTTGATAAATTTTATATGAACGGACTCGTGTTGAGATAAGGAACCCGAATATATAACTTTCGTAATTTTTCGAGAAGCGTACCAAAAGTCGGGTTTTGGCAACTTGTGGGTTTTGGTGTATTTTGGAGTTGTCTCTTAGCGGTTTTGTACCGGAGTCGAGGTAAGTGGCTTGTCTAACCTCGTGTGGGGAACTTTCACCCCTAGGATATTATGTGATAGTTTAAATGCCTTGTACGCGAGGTGACGGGCGTGTACATGCGCTGGTTGTTGTAACACACACCATACTTGAATTGTCCGATTAGTGATATTCCTCCTCTTAGGTGATAAAAGCGTTACTTTACCCGGTATTAGTTAGAAAAACATGATTAGCTAGGATTCAACATGTTTAATTGCCTAGTTGACTTACTTGAACTTCTTGATAAATAGTTGGCACTAGCTTCGGTGAAGTTGTAATTAAACATATTATACTCTCCCCGTGTGTTTTCTTTATTTGATGTGTTGGTGGACTGCGGGTTCAATTCCCGGATATCACAGGGCTGTGGGTTCGATTCCCAGAGACCCGAAGTGATATTTGTAGGGACTGCGGGTTCGATTCCCGAGATCCTGAGTTATTTATAGGGACTGCGGGTTCGATTCCCGAGATCCTGAGTTATTGGTAGGGACTGCGGGTTCGATTCCCGAGATCCCGAGTTATTTGTAGGGACTGCGGGTTCGATTCCCGGAGATCCTGAGCTATTGATATATTATTGAGATGTGGACTGCGGGTTCGATTCCCGGAGATCCTGAGATCTATTGATATATTATTGAGACATGGGCTGCGGGTTCGATTCCCGGAGACCCAGGGGTACTGTTAATGGGACTGTGGGTTCAATTCCCACAGGTCCTGGACTTATTAATTGAGTTTGTTATTTGTTGTTAGTTAATTGTAGACGGTTGCAGTAATCATTTTATTGTTGTCATTCGGAATTATTATCGTTTAAACCGCTTATTATTGTTATTATCATTTTTGTAATTGTTTTCTCTCAGTAGGGCCCTGACCTTCCTCGTCACTACTCCATCGAGGTTAGGCTTGGCACTTACCGAGTACCGCCGTGGTGTACTCATGCTACTCTTATGCACACTTTTGTTGTGCAGATCCAGGTACATCAGGACAGGCTCATCCTAGGTGATTCAGCAGCACATTGGGAGACCTCGAGGTATGATCTGCTACGTTCGCGGATCCGGAGGCCATCCTTCTATTCTGATAGTTCTAGTAGATGTTTTTCCTTCATCTCGTTGTTTAGATACTCTTTACACATAGAGCCACAGTTGTATTTCTCTTAGTCTGTGTTACCCGTGGGATTCCGGGTCTTGGTGGTGTTTATACAGTGTGTTTGACGGGTGTATGTGCCAAGCGGCACAGATTACATTCTTATTTATATCGTTTTCCGATATTTCTTATTTAATGTTCATAAACTTGTATATTCCGCAATGTGTTAGGCTTACCTAGTCGTGGGGACTGGGTGCCGTCATGACATATTCACGATTGGTGAACTAGGGTCGTGACAGTCCAAAACTACATGTTTTTCATATGAAAGCAATTCTACTTGAATTGTTTCTCCAATTTAAGATCTGCATATATATATTTGGAGTTGTCATAGATGTAGTCGATGAACATTTTATATCGGTTCCAACCTCATTTTTTTCTTTCATAAAGACATAATATAGAGATTTCTTCATTTATATTTTCAGGTACCTAAACCTCTCCTGAGATTTTGTGAAGTATTATGTCATGTGATCTTCTAGATCACTTGACTTCTTATTAAGATCATTTTCTCATCTTCTTTATCAAGAATTTATTTAAAACTAATTTTTCTATACGATTTAAGCGTACCATAGAATTTTTCCTTCTAGGACTAATTCTAATAGAAGCAGTTGCAGTGAATATAGTTACTTTCTTTGGGGCAGCAAATGCGTCTGGCATGCTTTGCAATATATTGCAGATGAATTATCTTTTTATGAACTTCAATTTCATATTATCTTATTTGAGGATCTAGATATACAAATAATAATTCATTCCCTGTAACTTTTTGTCAACTGTTTATCTTGTCTACCCCCCTCATATTAGAAAAACTAACTTGTTCTTCAATTTTGAAAACGAACCTTTGCGTTATGATGTTAATCGAAATATACACCTGTCACGACCTCAAATACCGGTGTGATGGAGCATATCACATAACTAGGGAAGCTAGACCAACTATCAAACAACGACCCATTTACCTTTTTATAATTTATTTGCTAACATAGTTTAATCACCAATTATCATGTTTACCGTGAAAATGGTAACAACAATTAAATTTGTAAATGGGTCTCTAAATATACGCGATCTATTTCGAGCTAGATTGGAATGGTGGTTAGTGTTAAGCGTGGAGTAAAATAGTAAAGGTCAAGCTAGACGGGCGATAGCCAAACCAGTAGGGGATGTTCTCAGGCTCAGAGCAAGCGAGTAGATACCTCGGGGCCAGGCTTCGAGCCTATCGTGGGCCTATTGAGGATAGCCTTATCGAGGGTAATTGGGAGAGGGATAACAGATAAATATGAATATACAAAGCTTTATTCCGTCAATCATGAGCCAAATGATTAAGAACAATAAAAATGCTAAGGCGAACTCGAGGTCAAAAAACACATATAGCTTAGAAGAAAGAGAGAGAGCGAGAGATATATATATTATTTCTTAGTGAGAAGTGAGAGCAACATCAGTCCATTACAAGGTGGGGTGAGCCCCCTTTATATAGGTAAAGGGACCTGAAACTAAATAGTTAAAAAAAGGGAGAGAAACATGTTGTGGGGTGTACAATTTGAATATAAAATTCATCAGTGTAATTAAGAAACATATCACAACAATAATTATCAAAGATTAAGAATTCAATAGTTGCACGGCATAAACCTTCGTGCTTTTACTCTCGTTACTCTCCCAAAGCAAATGAATAAAATGTACGGTATCACCTTTCGTGCTTGTGCCTCACAAACTCTCATTTCATGGAACAGAATGATCCTTCGTGCAAATATAATCAAATCAGAGCACGGAATGTACCTTCGTGCATAAGTAGTCAAAACATAGCACGGAATGACCCTTCGTACAAATATATTAAGAAATAGCACGGAATGACCTTTCCTGCAATATCACTCTTCCTCACTCAAACAATAGTCACAACCAAATGGGCAAGAGGAATAAACAATTAGTAAGAACTATCCCGGCAAGGAAATAACACAAATAACAACTAAGTCTCAACAAGGGAACAATAACAATAACTTTCACAATACTCAATATCTTCAAACCATCTCGGCAAGGGATTAGTCACAACCCCTTTCAATACTTTCATCTCCTACTCAATAGCATTCATCATTTGAGCCAACACTCCAAAAATATTACTATTTCACAACTTATCCTCAAGCTCTTCACATTTGTAGAAATCATAATTTAGTTTTGAAGAGTTCCAAATTATCTCAAAAACAAGTACAAACAAAGACCCACGGTCATGCTAGACTTCGGTGTATAGACACTTGTCACCACGCCTATACATCGCACTCGATCATTTAGCATATAGCAATTTATAATACTCTAATCATATTCCATCAAGCCAAGTTAGATCAAACACTTACCTCAGTCCGAAAATAGCAATCAAGGCTCTAAAACCGCTTTTCAATTGGAATCTAAGTCCAAAACAATGATATCTAGGCACAATTTGATTCAATAGTATCAATAAGAGCTCAAAAACATAATCCCATAGTCTAGAAATGCATTTCCTACCATTCTTTCAAAAATAGCAAGATCTGACACCGGGCCCACATAGTCCAAACTTGAGGCTCAGATCAAAACCCAATCACCCATAACCCCACGAGTTCAAATATGTAATTTATTTTAAGATTCTACCCCAAATTGGGGTTGAATCGCCCAAAATCCCAAAAACCCAACTCTACCCAAAAACCCTAATTTCTACTTTGATTTTCATGTTTTTAGGCTTGGAAATAAGTAATTAGATGAAGAAATAATGAGGAAATGAAGTTAAGAATACTTACCCAAAGTGTTACGGAGGAAGGGAAGCTTGGAACACGTCAATGGAGGGTGAAGAAGAAAGGTCCGTGTGAGAAAAATGTGAAATTCACAAAGTGGACTGTTCTTGTTTTAATTAATTCACTGGAGCAATTTATTCTACGTGTTCGTGACACCTGGGTCGCGTTCGCGATGAAGGAAGTCTGGGAGCTATCGCATTCACGATCGGGCCTATGCGAACACGAAGAAGGAAGGCAAGGAGTCCTGGGGTTGCTCTACGCGAACGCGGGATACTATCCGCGAACGGGATAAAGAGGGGCGGTGAAGCTATGCGATCGCGTGGCCTTGGACGCGAATGCGAAGGAGGACCTGGCAGATCTATGCAAATGCGACTAGGAGGACGCAAACGCGAAGGGTAAAAGAAGTTGGACTATGCAAACACGAGCCGAGTGCCGCGTTCGCGAAGAGGAAAAAGCTGTCTGCAACATACCAGATTTTCTGATGCATTTTCAAGTGCAAAAACATCCCGAACCACCCCCGAAGTCACTCCCAAGCTCTCGGGGATCCCAACCAAACACACACACTAACTCAATATCATCCTACGAACTTGCTCGAGTGATCAAATCGCTAAAATAACATCAAAATTAAAGAATCAGCCCCCTAAACTCATAATTTTCATTTCAAAGTTCATAACTTCCAAATTTCCCATTTTAGTCTGAAACACGTCGAACGACGTCCATTTTCAACCAAACTTTACAGATAATGTTTAACACATATTTAAGACTTGTATCGGGTGTCGTAACCAAAATACGAGCCCGATACCTACATTTTCTAACTCATTTTCGTTTTCATTTTTCCTTAATAATTTCAGAAAATAATTTAACAGAAAAATTCTTTTACCGGGGTTCTGGACCTTGGATTTTGACTCCGGGAACATGACCAAGACCTATATTTTTCTACAAATCTCCCGGGACCGTCACATCACCGGTCCGAGTCTTTTTACCCAAAATGTTGACCAAAGTCAACTATATCAATATTAATATCAAAATTCTTCAAATTTTTCACATAATTCATATATTTTAACATAAAAAGTTTTGAGCTTTGCGCCAGGACTGTGCACGCAAATCAAAGCAACCAAAAGTGAGGTTTCCAAGGCCTCGAAAGCACGGAAAAAATGGAGAAATATGGTGATGAACCCTTTGGGTCGTCACAACACTGGTGCGACATGGTTCGAGATGTATTTTCACAAAGTTGTAATTCTTATTAAAATAAAAATAAAGGCGGGTTATAATAAAAGGCACATAAGTTACAACATGATTCGAAATTAGATAAATAAGTTAAATATGACAGTTGAGCGACCGTGATAGAACCACGGAACCTGGGAATACCTAACACATTCTCCTGGGTTAACAAAATTTCTTACTCGGATTTCTGGTTCACAAACTGTTAACAGAGTCATAATATCCTCGGTTCGGGATTCAATCGGTAACTTGGGACACCATTAATCTCCCAAGTGGCAACTCTGAATCTTTATAACAAATCCCATTCCAATTGTTCTTTAATTAGAAAAACTCCTCTATGCCCTTGCGGATGTAGTGAAAAGGAGGTGTGACAACAGTGTTGGCTAGAAGAGGTTGGGAAAGGGAAGAGTCTGGATTAGGATCTTTGTCGGCTACAAATTTGTTGTCTGAGCCTTGGCCATTAATTCTTGGTGGTTGAGTTGCGGGGTTTCATACTGGATTATGGAATTCATTCTCAATTGGATCATTAATGGAGATCCCTGCATTCTGCTTTCTCATCTTTTGGCTAGGCTTATTTTTGGATTTAAGAGCTTTGAGGTTGAAATCAGCACCCATATGGGCTTTTCCTTTTAAGAGGCTTTTCAATGATCAGCATGAAGGCTAGTTTGATTTTCATCAGAACTAATTACCTTACATTGCTGTTCATTCAACCTAGTAGGTGTAGATTGAAAATTGTGATTGACGAGCAAGACAGTGGTAGCAGGAGATGAGTGTTCCAACCTATGGTCTGTCAAATATGCTGAAGCACATTCATGCAAAACATGAAGAGAACCTACCCCCTTTGGAACCCCTTCCTGTCTTTCTATAGGCATCCCCTGACAAAATCTCCTTTCCTCTTTAGACTTCATAAATATCAGATACCGAAGCAATAGAGGGGTTTTGGGGGATGGGTTGAGTTTGGGCACCAGAATCTTCACTTCTCCCCAGTGGAGTTGGGGGATTGATAAAGGGTATACCTGAAGCTTGAGGGTCTTTTTACTGGATTTCCTTTGGCTGTTGCTGCTGGGTGTTTGGCTGTTTGGCCATATAAATTATTTGCTGTTTTGGTTTGTACACCTCCCTTTGCTTTTTTGCTTTTCTGAGTTTGCTATTCCTCTTGAGGTTCTGATTTATTGCTTGGTCCCGCTTCTTCCTTATTTTGCTGGATGATTGCCTTTTGGTGGTTATTTTGCATTTGTTGTACCTTTTCTGGTGGCTTATCTTTTTGGTTTTGGGAAGCATTTGGTGGGACAATGGCTTTTTTCTTGTGAGGATCTTTTTTCTTAGTTTTTTTTTGCAGGAGTGAATGGTGTGTTCAAGCAGTCTGCAATGGGAGCAGTATTCGGGGACCTTCTCATATTGAATTTCCAACCACTGTCCATCCCTATTTTCATCTTGGTTTTCATCGTATCCCAACTACACATGGTGAGGTCTATTTTTTGTGAGATCTATCTGCATTTTGACCTTGACAACACTTCCTCTTGTCTTTTGGAATGAGGCAAGGTCCAGGAAGAGAACCTTTCCCACATGAGACAGGAGGGGTGTAAGGACTTCGGTGTAATATAAATGCCATGGAAGTTCAGGAAAAACAATCCAGGCAGGAACAATAAGGGAATCTTCATAGGGTTTGAACAAGGGAGTCCATGCCTCAACCATTCACTCCTGCCCATTTCTCTAGGCAGGAGGGAATGGTGTGTTCAAGCAGTCTGCAATGGGATCAGTAATCAGGGACCTTCTCATATTGAATTTCCAACCACTTTCCATCCCTATTTTCATCTTGGTTTTCATCGTATCCCAACTACACATGATGAGGTCTGTTTTTTGTGAGATCTATCTGCATTTTGACCATGACAACACATCCTCTTGTCTTTTGGAATGAGGCAAGGTCCAGGAAGAGAACCTTTCCCACATGAGATAGGAGGGGTGTGAGGACTTCGGTGTAATATAAATTCCATGGAAGTTCAGGAATAACAATCCAGGCATGAACAATATGTGAATCTTCATAGGGTTTGAACAAGGGAGTCCATGCCTCAAGCTTCATCATTTGCCCTTGGATGTACATGGATTGTTTATTCCAAACAGTTGCATGGCCATACTCATTATCTAGATCAATGTAAATAGTTTCGGAGTTGAAGTGGGCAATTTTGACACCTCCTTTAAGTTCAGTCTGAGTGATGAAATTCTTCCTGATAATTTCCATTCTAGGAATGGTGTTGGAGAATTTCCCAACCACAGTAACTTACATGTAGCAGCCAGGGTGACCATGTAATCCTCTCTTTTGAACACTACTACTGGCAAACCCTATTTTGGTCAACTTGGGTGGTGAAAAGGACATGGGGGTTCTTTCAACCTCAAACCTTGCTCTGATTTTTGTGGCTTAGGATTGAGTAACTGTGGGTGGAGGTGGTTTGTGTTAGAAGGGTTCTTTTTGGGTTGGTTTTTGGTTCCTGAAGGTTGGGGGTTTGTATTGGGAAGCAATGTAGCAGTATCTGATTCCTAAGGTTTTTTGGTTTTGAGAGTTTGGCTTTTTGGTAGGTCTGTCAAAGTTTGCAGAAATCTTTAGAAGGTTGTTAGAGTTATTGGGGATAGGATATTTGGGTTGTTGGTTAGTTGTTTGGGGGTTTTCAGAAACATACTTTGCATTAGGCTCTTGAGAGGTGTTGGTGGTGTTTTGAGAGTTGGTATTATGGGACTCATTTTGGTTGTGTGTGGGAGTAGTTATGGGATATGTTGCAGCAGTAGGCTGTGGCCGGGCAATAAGCCGGACATCTGAGATAGTGAAGCCCGCAGAATCACTATTTTGGATTCAAACAGATTGGCTCATGTAAAGTTGTAGCTGATGATGGAAATTTAGTCTCTTGAACCTCTGGAACCTTTGGGCATTGATCTTGTACCAATAGATTTTTTTGATCACCCTCTCCGGCCAAGTGAGAAGAAACTAGAGCGTTCAGAGCTCGAGAAACTCCGATGGAATGATGCAAAAGTTGGTCTTTAGGCTCCAAAATAACTAAGGATTGATCTCCTATCAACAATTCCCCATGCATTGAACTGGTTTGGGCATTAGTATTTGGTCGAACAATATTTAATGAACAGTGTTCAAGAATAATATTTTTCAGATTCGAGGAGAATGACCCTTGTAAAATTGGAGATGATTGGTTCGGAACATTCACTTGAACTATAGAAATGGAATGGCATTGATTTTGGCCGCCAGTTATCCCCGGAGCACCTTGTCCAGCCAAATGGTGGAGCTGTGGTTCAGCCACTTGGTGAAGGTGATCAATTCGTTGATTGAGTTGACCCAAATTTTTGCATGGAGGATCAATGTGAGTAGTAGAAGGTATTCCAGTTGGATATTGGGTTCCAATTGGCCCAGAGCTAGGAGTTGCGTTTTCGGCCATTTGGAGGTCGCTGACGATTCGCATTAGGTCGTAGGGGACGGTTTCCATGGTAGAATTGGCTGAAATTTGGTGGAGAGGTACAGAATGAGATGAGGAATAATCTCCACAGAGTGAAGTTCCAATAATTGGCCCAGAATTGCCTTGGGAAATTTCAGAAGTTCCCAGGAGATTTTTATGAATAGTGATCGCAACCCCAAATTAAAGATCTGTTCCAGCTAGGTTAATATTTTTCAATGGGGTTTGTTGGGGTGGATGCGCATTTAGGTGATGAATGGTTAGACTTTGGTCCGGTGGCTTTTCACTGGAAGATGGCGATGTAGTGGCCATATCGCCATTGCCGCATTACTATAGAAAAAATTGTCTGTACGGAGAGAATTTTGGAAAAAAATGGATGCAGATTTTTTTGGTAAGGGTACTTGGTTATCTGAAAAGGATAAAAATTTTTGCCTTCTATTATAACATATTTCCTTCAGTGTTAGAAGGATATTATGGTGCTAGTTGGATAACTAGTGTTGATGATAACAAGTCAACGTCTGGGTGGATATTCACTTTAGGTGGAGGAACAATTTCATGGGCTTCTAAGAAACAGACATGTATTACTCATTCCACAATGAAATCTAAGTTTATTGCTTTAGCAGCTGCAGGAAGAGACGCAGAATGGCTGAGAAATCTGTTATTAGATATAAAATTGTAGACACAACCAATGCCAATTGTTCTCTTGCACTGTGATAGTAAATCAACTATGTCTGACATTTAGCAAAATATACAATGGAAAATCTTGGCATATTGCTTTAAGATATGAGTACATAAGACAATTAATTTCAGATGGAATTATTACTATTGTGTACATCAAGTCTAAAGACAACCTTGCTGACCCATTCACTAAAGGACTCGCGAGGGATATGATAATAAGCACAACAACTGCTATGGGTCTAAGGTAATTTAAATTTGTCACTAATAACGGGAACCTTACCTTTCTTATTGTTCAACAATATTAAAGGTTTAAAAGGTAATAACAAGTTATAATTGTGAGGGATAGCAGGTACTGGAAATTAGTACCTAGAAAAGGAGGATGACTATAAAAATACTCTTAGTGAAGAAGCAGAGTTCAGTTTTAGAATTAAACAAATTTGTGTTAAGGATTTGGTTAAATCTTCACCTATGTAAATACAAGAAGTGGTGCCGCTTCAATCGAAGTTTGGGATACAAAACTTGATAAGTGTTTATGAATTCAGGAAGTAGCACAAGATAATAATTGGGTGCTAAATCTCACGGTGAACAAATTGTGAAGTTGGTACGATTTATGTGTATAAAGCTTTTCCGTCTTGTCAAATAAGAATTGTGGTTCAAAATAACTTAATCTAACTATCAATTTCGACGAGGTCTTGAGTAGTTTATACAAGAAGCTAGTAGGTTTAAATTGAAAGATACCTACTATATGCATGAATCTTATAAACAACATCAATCACTAACTAAGTGGGGGATTATTATATTAGTTAGTATATTTTCCTGGAAACAGCCTCTCTGCCCCCCCCCCCCCCCCCGGTTGCGTACATATTCCCCAGACCCCATTTGTGGAATTATACCGGATTGTTGTTGTTGTTGTTGTTGTTTGATAGGAGTATTTGAGAAAAGGTTACTTTGTCCCTCGTTGGAAAAAGAAAAAAAGGAAGAAGTGTTTAAAAGCACTTCTTTGTCTTGCATGATTTGAATAATTTAAAGATGCTTTAGAGAAAACTAGAATTTGGTTATATTATTAATAGTCAACACTGAGCACTTGGGCCTTGATCCAATTAAATAGCCCAAAACTTATTTATTTAGTCATCTATTAATTTTTTCAATTAATAAAAAATATTTTAAATATTAAAATATTTTAATTTTGAAAAGGTGTGACTTTTGTTTTTAAAAGGTGGCTACTCGCAAAGGTTGAGTCTATTAGTCCTAACAGACACCTAAAGAGTTTATAAATATCCTTTTCCTCTCCACAACAAATATCATGAAAAAAATAACAAAGTATCTTCTTCTTTTCTGCTATCTTCAATTCACAAAATTTGTTTAGGTTGAAATTCGAGTTAATTGCTGGTGCTCGAATTTCAGAGGCTTTGCAAAATCCTGGAGGAATTCTGCCATAATCCCTGCAACAACGAAATTGGAAGACTTAAATTCCTTAAAGATAATGACTACATTATAAAGGCCTAATTATTTCGTTCATATATTTTGTTATATTTTCTAACAATACTCTCTTTTAGTTTTTGTGGTTACGTATGTGCTTTCGTCATTCAAAAGTAAACTATAGAATAATTGGCACGCATTAACTGAAAGGACGTTATTTTGTAGTTGTAATTTCTCTTTGTTTTTTTTGGAATGAGAAAGAGAGTAAGATTATTCGGGATACTCTCTTTGTCGCTACAACATAAGCTACATGCTATATTTTCATGTACACAACTCATAACTATCCATTTCTCATCTTATCTGTCACGTTAAAAATATTAAAACAATTAAAGTTTACGTTTTTCCATTGATTAATAATTTAAGCTTGGACATAGATTTAATGGAAACTTAGAAAAAAAAATTAAAATTGTATTGAAAAATAATTTTTGCAAATCAAAATTATATTTAGACATGCAATTTATTTGAAAAAAAAAAGAAGTTAAAGTTTGTGAGTGGAAGAGAAATTTTCACCCAAAAACTACTCTAAACCAGTTTTTAGAAACATAAAAGTTTATTCCAATTTTTCTTTACTGATCATATTTTATGAACAAATAATATTTTCAATTATCTTAAAAAAAAGTAGCTAAAATCTATGGCCAGATGGGAGTTAATAATTATTTATTTATTTCATTAAAAAGCAGAAAGAACAAGGGGAAGAGACAGTGTTGTTTCTTGCGTTTCAAATTGTTTCGTGGCTAAGTAAAATTAATGCATTACATTTGCCGAAATAATTTAAGCTATTTAACTATTATTTAAATTTCTTCATTAGTTTTAACTTTCTCCAGTGTCCTTTACTGAACTTTAAATTTGATACTTTCTGATTATTAACACCGTTGTATATATTTTAACACAGTAGCAAACATATGCATATTATAGAAAACATGTATATATGTTGCATATCTTCTTTTATCCATCCTTGTGGAATTATATATATATATATATATATATATATATATATATATATATATATATATATATATATATATATATATATATATATATATATCATGTGGACCAAATAAGCACTCCAATTGAAGTTCTCGTAGTAATCTTTGGCAAAAAAATAAAATGACTACATAAAATTATAAAAAAAACTATAATACTAATACTAAAGACATGGACTTCTGAAAATTATAAAAGGAAAGATCCTTAGTCTACTTTATATAACTCTATTTTATTTTTATTCATGCGTGATTACGTGTTATATATATATATATATATATATATATATATATATATATATATGGTATATAGGTTTGTTTGAAGAAAAATGCACCATTCATTCTACTAAGAAATTTAGATCCTTCAAACTGATTATGCAATAGTACACCAATGATATGCAGAGGTTTTGACAACATTAAACATGCAAAAATAAGGGATTTTTACCTATGTATACCATATAGCAAACCTTATTACCTCAAATGTTTAAGGTTTATGTTTATTACATTTAAACATACCAACTTTCAATTTATGTACCAAAATTCAAATTAAGGCTTTAATTATACTCTCATTTAATGTAGGCGTGCATTTATGGACAAAATCTTCAAATTAATCACTTTACCCGCTTCTCTCTCATCCCCATAGTTAATTTCCCCTCACCCACGATTTACCCACGGTTAATTCCCCCCCCCCCCCCCCACGCTGTTTCTTTAGTTTTCTTTCCCCCGTTTTCAATAAAGGTAACATTTTTCATTTGTCCGCACTGTTTTGTAAATTGATTTTGGTTGCAAAACAATATTTTTCAAGTGCTATTTTCTTGTTCAAGTGTTTTTTGGAAAAATATTATTTGGTCTCAATTTTGTAGATTGTTTGTCACAATTTTGTTGGTTTATTTGGCACTGTGATTACATAGCAGCTATAATTGTAGTTATAATGTAGTAAATTTGTAGTTGTGCTCAGCAAAGTGTAGTTATGATTTTTTATTGCAACCTGTGTAGCTTCTACATTTAACTCCATTTTAAATACAATTACACTACATTTTTTAAGGTTACATTATGTAACTGTTACATTTAACTAGTACATTGTTCTTCTTTGATTGTTCAAGTGTATTTTTGTCAAAATGTGGTCTGGTCCTAAATTTGCAACTGCTTTATCTCAATTTTGTAGTTTAATTGGAGCCATGACTCTTAGACAGTTTATAAATGTAGTTTTTTTGTAGTAGTTGATTTGTAGTTAAATGTAGTTCTATTGTAGTAAAAGGTAGTTCCATTGTATCCTTTATTGGTGATATATATAACTACATTCCAACTAAAGTTATAATGCATTTTGGATTTATATATACAACTGCTTTTATTTTATTGTAGATATATGTGTGTGTAGGTTGTTCTTAATTTATTTTTATTATGTTATGAGAGTGAGAAGAGAGATCTCGTTCCGTTGGAGAAGGAGAGATTTACGCAGCTAAAAATTTTGTTCTATTTCAGAATTTTGAATTAAATGCAGAAGATTCTTCCGTCAGATATTCTCTCCAACAAAGTCGCGTTTTTTTTTGTAAGAATCTCGCTAATTTGGGTTTGGTATATAAATTATAGGGATAATGTGAACATGTCGGGTAAATTGCAATTTGTGAACATTTTTGATAATAATGTTTGCTATATGGTATAGATAGAAAAAAATCCCCAAAAATAATGATGGGGTAAAATGCTTTCAAGTATGTGTTTATTCCAAGAATTCAACTTTCTGCGCCAGAAAACGAAGGATACCCATTTAAGTTCATCGGAAAATAATTTCTAATACGTTTATGTTTTTCGATGACAATAAACAAAGCACATGATCGAACAATACCCAACGTTGGATTATACTTGCCAAAACATATTTTTTCTCATGGACAACTATATGCCGCACTATCAAGAGGTATATCGATGTCAACAACAAAGTTTTGGTCAACAAGCCCCTCATTTGAGAGAGTAAATAGAATAGTGTCGGGCTTACGACAGTCTGAATTTTGAACAACTAAGCAACTACTAAGCTCCCGCCCACATGATGGAGCAACTGAAGAGATGAAGGGGCACATATACTAAGAACATTGTCTATAAAGGGATATTAGGTAAGATACAACACATACCATATTATTAACTCATATAATATATTATCTGTAATTAAAAATATTACACATATCACGACCTTAACTAATAGTAGTATTTATATTTGCAGGTTCAGAAGATATTAAACACATTTAAATTCATCTATACATCAGTGTAGTGACACTCATATTCTCAGTTCTGTTTCATGTTGAATCTATTTTGACGTTAATTACTATTATACATAATTCATTCACGTAATATATAATTTTCTTACAAACAAACACAACTTACATGTGTGAACTTACGTACACCAAAACCAGGGGTGGAGCCAGCGTACATGTTACGGGTTCGGCCGAACCCAGTAGCTTTGGTCCGAATCTTGTATTTGTCTTTAAAAAGTTTATTGAATATGTACAAATTTTTAATTTAGAACTCAGTAACTTAAAAAAATTAGAGTACCGAACCCAATAACTTCAAATCCTAGCCCAGTCTCTCAGTCCAAAACTAATTTCTATTACAAAGCAGAAAGAACGAGGGGAAGAGACAGTGTTGTTTGCCTCAATTGTATCATATCGGATTCTCATTAAATGTGTATAAAAGCAAACGGCATAATATTTTGAATCTATATCAAGAATGACTTAATATTGTGTCACCGACCATAAATAAATTCCACATTTACTACCCTTAATTAATTTATAATGGAATGTGCAACCGAAGAACAATACTATTACTTTTGGAAATTTATATCATTTAACAGGTACCGCTGCCAACCACTACTATTTAGGAAATTTGTAATTCTGATCCTTTATTTATTGGATAGTTTAAAGTTTTGGTACAATGATATTTTATTCAACTCCTTTAACCTTCAATTGATAGAATAATGTACTTTACTCTCTTCCCTAACGAATTTTCACAAAAAGTTCAGGTTTATCACGTAAAATAGGAGCGAAAGTACCATGATTAATTTCTACATAAAATGACTGTTTTATATGTAAAACAAATTATTAAATTTACAAATTGGTAAGGGAAAAATTAGAATTTGCTAATATTTGAGGGCTGAGATGCAATTATCTTAATATTTATTAAGGGGGCTAAAAGTCCATTACATCAGGCCCTACAGGTGTAAACATCTTGGAGAGACTGCCTTAATTGACTGTCTTTAATGTCAATTTTCGAAGTCAATACTCATCTAATTCTGCCCAACGTGTAGGAATTAATTGTCATTTGTCACAAAAAAAGCGAAAAACTTCAAATTGTTGGACCACTTTTTGGGTTCGGTATATCTTTAGACTTCCTACATCACTCAATAAGGATGGGGTATCTTTATTCTTTTGTCAAGTACAAGCTGCAACAACCTTAGTATACTGTATCTTTTATTTACACTTGTAAATCCTCCACTCTTTTTATGACGGTTTTGAGTTGAAGCATTAAAAATGGATAACTTCTTGTAGAGAGTGATTTACCCTCACAATGAGTCTATTCAGAGCTAAATCACATTATATGATGAATGAATTTTGGATTCTGGATATCAAGAAATAAAAAAATACTATATAAATGATTCATGAATGGGTCAATTATGGTTATGGAAAATGTGCTTCAATGCTCCAATATTCCCAAAGCATTCAACATTATACCTTCAAGAAGGATCCTTAGATTTATTTGTGACCTCGGAGGAGCCGTATGAGGAGCCGTATGAGGTGAAAATCTCACCTATGATTTCTTTTATAGCGGTGGACACGGTGATGTTATCATCCACTAAGATTATCTAATATAGTGGAAGCAGTCAAAATATGATTTTTTGGGTGGAAACTATGGGTCAACCCATCGGATTTATCGTTTTTCTAATTTCTTTCACTAGGTTTTCTTCAAAATAAAGATATAAGTCCCATACAAAGTATGCAAATAAGATAGCAAAGATTTGTAATCCTCAAGGAGGAAAAGAATTTCATGTAAAACATGTTGAGCAGTCAGCAGTTTACAGGATCATTAGACATCATGTTAGAATGAACAATCTACTATTTACACTAATGACAAAATAATCACACAAATTAGCCAAGACAAAGATAAGCTACTAAAGAAAGATAAAAAAGAATCAGGGGTCATTGGTAAGTGGAATATCAATCAGAAACAAAGGATATTGGACCACTAGAGATGCTGCCATGGCTATCATCAAATGCAGCCAAAGCTCTCTCTAAATTAGAAACAATGTCAGACATTGTGGGTCTGTCTTTCCCTTCCAAATGCACACAATGCATTGCAGTATAGGCCACCAATTCTACTGCTTCTACTTCATTTGGCTCTGGGGTCCCGACTCTGTAATCCAAAATCTTTGTCAATTCTCCAGCCATAATTGCTGGCACTGCAAAGTCCACCACACTCATTGGCGCACCCCCATTTTCTTCTTCATTCTTGAATATGGCTCTCTTCCCTGTCAAAAGTTCTAACAACACTACTCCAAGTCCATAGACATCGCTCTTTGCTGTCAACACATTTAGACCATAGTACTCGGGATCAATGTACCCGACTGTGCCAGCAGCCTTCATTGGCGTACTGTAATCGCGATGAGACTCTGGCCCCATTAACGATAGCCCAAAATCAGACACCCTTGCTATCCAGTTTGCATCAATCAAGATGTTGGACGACTTAATGTCCCTGTGAATTATAGGCGGGACTGCATAATTGTGAAGGTATTCGATGCCTCGTGCAGCATCTAATGCTATCTTGATCCTTATTTTCCAAGAATTCACTATACTATTACTCTTCTCCACATTGTTCTTATTATGTAAATGATCAAAAAGTGCTCCATTCTTCATGTACTCGTAAACCAAAAGCCTTTCATCCCTCTCCTCACAATAACCAACAAGTCTAACCAAGTGTTTATGGTGTAACCGCGACAGGAACGCCAATTCTGAATCAAATGCACTTTCTTTCTCTTGAAATTTCTTTGTTCTTGGACCCGTTTCTCCACGTTTGATCGCAACCTCACGACCATCAGGCAATTTGCCCTTGTAAACAACCCCAAAACTACCAGCACCAATCTTGTTTTCCAAAGAAAAGTTGTTAGTAGCTGCAACAAGGTCAGAAAACAAAAATTCCTCTGCCCTGTCTGCGTGTTTAGATGAAGTTCCACTCCTTTGACGCCTCATCAACCGCGACCCTTGACGCCTAAGAGTCGATGATCTTGAAACAGGACTACTACTAGACACTTGCCCACCATTAGAAGTAGTAGTAGCAGTAATAGTAGGTTGAACTGAATTATGAACTTTCTTCTTTCCAAAACAACCAGCAGCCCACAGAAAATAAATAAAAGCACAAATACCTGCAAGAACCCCTACTGATCCAACAACAGCAAAAGCCAATAAACCCCTTCTTAGCCTTCTAGAAGGTGGCGAAGGCACCACCGCTGGTGGCAGCGGCTGCCGTACTTGCGGTGGTGAAGTAGGTGGTGCTAAAATAGAGAAATCACAAGGCCTACAAATATTACCGTTTCCAAAACAGAGATTTTGAGATTGAGGATATATACCACAAGTACAATTACTTTGTACACATGGACCTGGTAAAATCATTGGGAAAGGAAGTGCAGCTCCTTGAGGATACAAATTACTACTCCAACCTGGCCCCCAACACACCACAGAAAAATTACTCGTTGTCAATCCACACGTAAAATTTACACCCGCAACAACTGATTCAAATGAAACTGCTTCTACAACATTACTTGAAAATCTACCGTTCCCACCCCAACATACCACTGTATGATTCATACTGCGAATTCCACAAGTATGATTTAACCCCAAAGCTAATCCAAAATACTCGTAAGCTAAATTAGACGGAACGTTCAATTGACCGTTATTATTGTTACCTTTGCAAATTATGAATCCGGTAGTGTTCATCCCACACGCGTGAAACCCACCCGCGAATATGTTCACCATTGTTTCATTAACGAAAGCTGACTGGATAGTTGAAGCAATAGTACTATTATTTCCCCAACAGACGACTCTGTTTGAACTTTTTAAAACTCCACAAGAAAATCCAGACCCAGATGAGATTGATGTAAATTGAGCCGACCCATTTGGCTGTTGGGCCGAATAGGAATCGCCTCGCCAGCAGGTAGTAGCATTTTGGGAAGTACGGTTTGTTATGGCGCAAATTTGTGTGTCACCCATTGTAACGGTCGTTAACAAGGTTGAGTAACTGAAATACAGCCGTTTGGGGATGTAACTCGTGCTATCCCAGTAGATGAGGGCGGAGCCGCCCTTGCGTACGGCGGTGAAGCCGCGGACGCCGCCGGCGATGAAGCTGAATGAGACGTCCGGTGAAATGGATGTCGAAGTTAATTCGCCTTCTCTCCAGCATTGGATTCCTTGGATTGATTGGTTAGCAACTATGCCGCAGATTGTGGTGGGGTCGCCGTAGACGACCGCGAGAGTGGTGGCAGAGCCACCCAAGGCTTGAACATAATTAACGATGTTTACGAGGATGACACCGATGGCAGCGACGGCGATGACGGCGGCTGAGGGCGTCGTCATCTATGTATTTTTAAGAATTCCTCAGTCATCTGTAGAGAGAAAAAAAAAAAGGAGAAAAGGTTGTTGCAGTTTTAGCTGGTGTTGAAAAAGGCTAAAAGCTAGAAACAGTGAACAGAAGCTAAAAGAGGTGTACTTACTGGATTTTATTGTACACATGGCAATATGGGTCCCTCTTGCTGAATTTTATGGAACACGACAAGTCAGAACGCACACATAGGCACATAATTTGTTTTCCTAATTCTTTTGGATTAGGGTTGGAGGGGGTTGCAAATGTTGACCGGAGGCCGAGCAAATTTTGGGGGTTATATTAAACGTAACTTTAATAAAATAAAATAAATCGCAATTTACGGGTAGGCGTTTTACTTTGTGATTGAGTATATAATAGTACTCCCTCCATTTTAATTTATATGAATCTTTTTTTTTTAAATTCGTATAAAAAAGAATGATTTCTTTCCTTATTAGGAAAGAATTTACCTTTATGCAATAATTTATAGCCACACAAAATATATATGCTTCATTTTACACCACAAATTTAATTTTTTTTTTTAAACTTCATGCTCAGTTAAATGGATTCATATAAATTGAAACAGAAGGAGTATTAGTTAGTTACATCATTGGAATTTCCGAGTTAAAAATTCAAAATGTATGACTGAGTTATGACTTGGTCAAATGACGTGAATATGTGGCTGCGGAAGGAGCCTGTGGAAAATATTGAAAGAGTTTAGAAGAAGCAAGGCTTGCAGTAGTTGTTGTTTCGAGTGATTTATAACTTATAAATTTTTTTTGACTTTTTAACTTATCAAAAAAACTTTGGTATGACCAATAATCTTACTACTTATTCCTAATATTTTTATGATTCTCAAAATAAAATCCCCCAACTCACTCTTGTTCCAATTATAGCAATTAGCAAACTTATTTCTTATCAAACACATCAAAAAGGAGAATTTTAGAGTAATTGAAAGTTTATGTATTCCTTTTTAGTATTAAGAAAGGCTAAATACGTAAACAGCCCATTGAAATTGTTCTCAACGACCAGCTGAATATCTTAACTGAGCCCTTTATCAGTTAGATACTTCAAGTGACTATTGTTCATATCAAATAGACACAGGTCGCTGATGTGGCATATGCGTGATTGCTAACCAAATTTTCAGCGCATGACCCATTTTTTGAAGCCTATTTTTTTTAAAAAGAAAATACATGAAATACCTCTTTTCTTCTTTGGAGTAATTTATATACCAAATGTCTAACATGAAATACCTGAAATACCAATTAGAAAATGACATTTTCAAAAAAAAAAAAAAAACTTTAATTTATACCCAATCAAAAAATGACACATTATTAACAAAAGAAAAGAAAAAGGGCACATTGGTGTTCTTGGTGTTCTTCACTGTCTTTATGTCTATTATCGTTCCAACCATGATTTTTAGTCCAAAATTTAAGAGAAATTTTTCCAAATTTGTTATAACTTACTAAATAATCTCTACAAAGACTTGAAGACAACCCAAATATTAATTTCTCAATTTTTCATCAAATCAAGTAACCCATTTTAATTTTTCAAGCATTCTTAAAGACCTTATTAATGGTGTTCTTAGTGTTCTTGGTGTTCTTCACTATCTTTATGTCTATTATTGTTCCAACCACGATTTTAATCTAAAATTTCAAGAGAAACTTCTCCAAATTTGTTATAACTTCAACTAAAGACCCCCTACCAAGACTTGAAGACAACCCTAATATTAATTTCTCAATTTTTCATCAATTCAAGTAACCCATTTTAAACTTTCAAGCTTTCTTAAAGACCCAATTAATGGTGTTCTTGTTGTTGGTGGTGTTCTTCACTATCTTTATGTCTATTATTATTCCAACCACGATTTTAATCCAAAATTTTAAAAGAAGCCGATGGACAGCTGCTTTGGGAAAAGTTGTTCAGCTGGTCGTTGTGGGTGGAGGTGTTAGTTTTAATTCTGGAAGGAAGAAGATGAAGTGGGGGAGGGGGGCTGCTTTGGGGTTAGTTTTGTTTTTTTTTTTTTATTAATTATAAGTGTTAAGTTTTAATTATAAATTACACGTGTCATTCATTGATTGGCTTCATTGACAAGTGTAATTCACGTATCTGACCTGTTCCACTCGGGTGTCTATTTGATCTGAGTAATAGTCACTTGAAGTGTCTAACTGATAAAAAGCTCAGTTGAGATGTTCATCTGGTCGTTAAGTACAACTTCAAGGGGCTGTTTATGTATTTCGGCATTAAGAAATGACAATGCCTAAATGCTTAGAGATAGAGTGAGTAATTGAAATCTTTTTTATGGTTTCCCACTAGGTGTTTGGTGTATGTATTGGAGTTCGACTATATTCAAATTCGTGTCGAATAGAAACCCATTCGGAAAGAAGCACTCCATACGAAAGATTTTTTCATATCCAAAGTCAATATCATCCACTGCACCATATTTTTTGGTGGTGAATAATTGAACGCTTATGTAGTATAATTTCTATACATCAAATTTACTATCTAATCATGAACTGTTTATAGAGAAAATGAGCAGCTTTCTTCTTCTTTTTTTTTCCAAAAAAAAAAAAAACCAACACGTATATAAAAATATTAGCCAATTACTACCGATTTGTTTTCAGAAACAGAAGGAAAATATATTAAAGAGAGAGGAAGAGAAGGGAGAGGCAAAATAATAAAGTAAAAAAGGTTTGTTATTGCATAAATTGTTATAGCACTGCTCTGATTCATAATCAGAGTTGGTGGAATATTGAGGGAACTCGTAATAATTTATTAAGTAATAAGACACAAATAAAGCAAAGCTAATGACAAAGAATCCTCAATTATTTCAATTAGATTCACACTCAAACTATACCTAAAACAAAATCTACTTGAGTAGCGTTAACTTAAATTGAAGACATTAAAAATGAAAAAAAAAAGGAGACTCAAGTTGAATGATCCCAACTCAAAACGAATCATTTAGAAGCTGTACATATGGTGGCTAATTATTTGATATCCAAGAAATGAAAAGGTTTGGTCCAAACACGGCAGAGAAAGACAACTCAAATTAGAATGCAGGCATTGTTGGAAAATTTCAGTTCAACTTTTTTACGGAAAAAGAAATAATTATTTGTACAATGAATCTGTTTTTCACGAGGGGAAAAGGCGTTTGCTTTTGTCTAAAAAAACCAATCCGGCAGAAGGAATACATTATTTTCATTGGTCCATCTAATGTGTTACTGTAGTTGCTTTGATTTTGGGTGTGTTTGGTACAAGGAAAATGTTTTCTTAAAAAATATTTCATGGAAAATGAGTGGTTTAATCATTTATTTTTTCTTGTTTGGGTGGTAAGTGAAAAATATTTTTCGGAAAATATTTTTTATTGTTTGGTTAGAGAGTAGAAAATAATTTTTTTAGGAAAATATTTTTTATGCAATTCTCTTCACCCCTTCCCCTCCCCTTCCCCACCCCTTCCCGGAGTCTCTAAAAATTAACACAATCTAAAGAAACTAATGTGATACTTTATATTTTAACGCAAAAACTGTGCATTTTCGAACCCATGAACTTTCAAACACATAAACCTCTGAACTCATAATTTTGGAACATGTAAAATTTTGAGCCTTTAAATCGATAAATAATAAAATTAAAAACTGAAAATATATTTTAATTTTTTTTCGGGGAGGGCCCAGGGGGTGGGGCGGGGCTGGGGAGGGGGCAGTAAAACGAAAAAAATAAAAATTTAAATTACAAAAAAAAAGTAAAAAAATTGTGCGGCGGGTGGGGTGGGGGTGGAGGGGGATTAGGGGGTGGGTAGGTGGTGCAGAAAAATGAAAAAGCATAAATTTAAAATTACAAAAAAAATTAAGGTAAAAAAAGTATTCTTTTGCGGAGGGAGATGGAGGGTAATAGGGTGGATGGTAACGGAAAAACTAAAATTTAAAAAAATATTTTTTTGGAGACCGAAGGACTAATTCAACACTCTTTGTATCTGTGGAGCTTAGTTTACTTTTATATGACATCACATACCAGGCATTTTGTATTAGATTTATTCACAAAAGCAAATAATTAACCAATTTTTGCTTTAACTTCTAATAGATGTGTGTCACTTTACCTATACTGAAAATATTTTTACATATAAAATAGTAAAACATTAGTGCTCCTATATAATAATAGGGAACAATTAAACTTAACTCCTTTTGCATAAATTAATTATCCTATATTTTATATTATTCCAAAGCTATTCTTTTTTTAAAGTGAAACTTTTTTCTCTATTATCAACACTTTTTTCATTTGTTAAAGTTTATCATCCATTTAATTATCTAAATAATCATGTTTAAACTAAATGAAGATATTTAAATTGAGGTACCTAGGTATTATGTAAAAGAAATTAGGAGAAATATGGTAACTATATAGCAAAGACGAGGAAAATTAGATTTATATTGTGTTCTTCTAACGCATAATGAGAAATATTGTTGAATTAAGAGTTCAATTCGAAAACTAAATTTGCCAGAAAAATGAAGTTTTGTTGTTGCTTCCTAATACTAAACTTTAATTATAATTGCATTTCAACTAAATTACTTAAAAATACCAAAACTAGACAAAAATAAGAAATATGTATATTCTTTCGTAACTGAAACAAGAGGATGCAACAATTGTATAATATTTTTGTGCTTAACATTTGGAGGTTTAAGTTTTTAATCTTTTCTTGAGAAATTTTCAAAAGGATGTAATTTAAGACAAGACATACGAATTTGAGAAAGTGCAAAGATTAGACGTTCAATACACGTGAATTAACCATTAACTTTCATTTTTTTTAAAGCTTTAACACCAAATTTAAAATTACAAGGCTAATATAGTTTGTTGAAATTTAATCGCTTTTCTAATAAATATGTTTTTTTTTTAACATGAACTTCTTATCATTAAAGTTTCAAGTGTATCTATAAATTAGTAGTTTTAAATATCATAGTCAACCAAAAATCTCATTTTATAAATTATAACTTGATGTTTTAAGTCCGATTTTTTAAATTAAAATTGACTTCACTTTAGCATATTTATTTTTAAAATTTCATAAAAAATAAATAGTATAGTCCTTTTTTGACTAGACAAAAGGCGCATTTTTCTAATTTAAAATGGTTCTTTGTTCTCAATCGTTATAAATTGAGATTGATCGAATTTTAGTATATCCTTTTTTAAAATCATAAAAAAACAGTGGTATAATATCTTATTGGCTAAACAGTTTTTGTTAGAGTAAAACAAAGACCAACTTGACATAAAACAATAATAACAACTCAGTAAAATTTTCCAAGTGGGATATGGAGAAGATAAAATGTACGTAAACTTTACCTTTACCTCGAAGGGATAGAGAGAATATTTCCAGAAGACCTTCCGCTCAAGAAAACAAAAATCGACAATAGAATCCGTGACAACAACAAGAATCAAAAAAATAATATAAGCATCCAACTTGACATAAAGAAGGGAAAAAGGGTTCCATCTTACCTATAATGCTATTTTTCTTGTTTATATTTAAATAGCTTATATCCCTTCGGATTGAAAAAAAAAAGTGTGTCTTTTAAGATCAGGGATGAAGCTACATGCGCTAAAGGATAGTCAATTGGCCAATATTTTCCTAAAAATAAATTGTATATATAGGCAAAATATTAATTTTTTAGAGGTATATAATATATACCAAATACCTTTTGTCGAAGAATTTTATTTTACTTTTTTAATATTTGAACACCGTTGAGAAAATTCATAACTTCGCTTTAAGATAAATAAGAGAACATATAAAGAGTAACTAAGAAGATATAAATAATAACTTAGTTAAATAACCCTTGTACTAACGATATTAAGTGATTGTTTTAATGAATATTCCAGAAGACACTTATTTTGAATAGGAGATATAGTATTACCTGAGAACTATGAATATTGTTTTAAATAACTAATATTATAAGTAAAATTTAAGCTACTGGTATATGTAAATGTGACGACTCGGTCCGTCGTCACATGAGTTATCGCCCAATTTTACCCATATTATATTTCTCTATGTTTCAATATCGGTATTTGAGGTGATCGAATGGAATTGGACGGTTTTAGATGGAAATGAGACACTTAGTCTCTTAAAAGGGAGCTTGTTTTGGAAAAGTCAATCGAAAGTTGATTATTTAGTTAGAGGGCTCGGATGTGAATTTCGATGTTTCAGTTAGCTTCGGGGGATGATTTGTGACTTAGGAGTGCGATCGGAATTGAATTTGGAGGTCCGGTGTAGAATTAGGCTTGAATTGGCGAAGTTTGAATTTTGGCGAATTCCGGTTGGTAGGTGAGATTTTGATCCGGGGTCGGAATGGAATCCGAGAGTTGCAGTAGCTCCGTTATGTGATTTTGGATGTGCGGGTAAAATTTAGGTCATTTGGACGTTGTTTGGTTGAGTTTTTGATCGAAAGTGCATTTCGGATGTTTTGAAGAAACTTAGGCTTGAATCCGATGTGAATTGATGATTTTAGTGTTGTTTGATGCGTTTTGATGATTGGAACAAGTTTGTATGATATTTTGGGATATGTTGGTGCCTTTGGTTGAGGTCCCGGGGGCCACGAGGTGATTTCGGGTTGTCAAACAGACCATTTTTAGACTTATAATATTGCAGGTTTTTCAGCTGTGAGGTTGCAGAGATTTTCCTCATTGCGTTCGTGTAGGCAGAGTCGCGAATGCGTAGAACGAATTTGAGAAGCTTGGAAATTGTCCTTCACGGTCGCATCAGCTGGTTCGCGGTCGCATAGCACTGGGAGATTAAGCTACGCGATCGCATGGTATGTTACGCGTTCGCATAAGAGGATTTTTGGGGCTGCATGTTTTATTATACGTGTTCTCATAGAATTGGATGCATTTGCGTAGGTTCGGGAATTTGTTAATCGCGATCGAATAAGAGACTGTGCGTTCGCATAGAACGATTTTGGATCCCTGAATATTTGTTCATTGCGATTGCATGCCTAGGGACGCTATCGCATAGTGTTAAAAATACCTGAACAGAAAGGTTTTAATAACATTTCATCCGCGACACATTTATCATTTCCTCCATTTTTGAACCACTTCAAGATCTTTTTGGTAGAAATTGAAGAGGGTTTGACGAGAATCGATTGGAGGAAAGCCTCGTGACCTAGAAACGTCATTTTATTGAAGAATCCGCCTTTAATTCTTGAAAAACTAGGTGAAAAATTGAAGAACTAGGGCTTAGGGTTTTAAATGAAAAATTGAGATTTTAGGGAGCATTTGGACTCCGATTTTAATATATGTATGGACTCGTGGCGAGACGAGAAAATAGGTGATGTGAATTTCGTAATTTTTCGAGAAGTGGGCCCGGGGCTCAAGTTTTGCCAACTTCGTGATTTTTTGTATTTTTCGAGTTCTTTCAATTGGGTTATGTTCCATTAGCTTATTATGACGTATTTCTTGTGGTTTTGATCAGATTCGGTGCACGAGGAGGTTGATTCGAGAGGAAAAGGCTTAGCGGACTAGTCCTGTGGGCGGTTTGAGGTGAGTAATAGATGTAGATGATGACCTGAGGGTTTAAAACCCTGGTATATCACACTGTGACGTTATTTTGAGGCGAGACACGTACTCTACAGCGAGTGCGGGGTCGTTTGTGAGTGGGGACTATGGCTTAGTACGACCCGGGTGACGATTCATACTATGTTATTGTCTAGAAATTTATGGGTAAATATCCTACTTGGATCGTTATGAGTATATTTGGGATGTGTGCCGATTTTTTGGATCCCTTAGGAATTATTATCACTGTTTCCATGATGCTTAGCATGTTTTCATGATATCAGACCCGAGTTAAGCACAATCTCGAAATGATTAGAATATTTCTGAAGTTTTAAACACTTAATCTATAATTCCTAATAATTGGAACTGAAAATGATAAACTTGACTGTGTCTGTGTGGCTTACAAGCATATATCTAGACTGAGTGTGGATCTGGCTGTACGTCGCAGCGAATTCTACGATGATATTGCGCTTGGGCTATAAGAGTCCCTCCGGAGTCTGAACCCCCACAGTGACCGTGGCTACCCACACGGATCAGGCTGTGCGCCGCAGCGGTCATGTACTTTGCATTGCATTCATGCATCGATATCTATCTATTTTACCTCTCATTACTTGTTGTTGTTCCACCGTTAAATGTGCTGAATTATTGGTTATATCTTTGCATTGTAATATTTCGGGATTTCTTACTTTCAGCCATTATATATGTTTATTACCACTAAGTTGGAAGTACTCACTTTACTCCGTGCACCATGTGTGCAGATTCAGGTGTTTCGAGATCTTAGTCGAGCTATCCTGCTGCTTTCCAGAGTCTTCGGAGTTGTCGAGGTGGCTGCCTGGCGTCTGCAGGAACCGACTTCTCCCTCTTACCCATTTATATTTCCGCATCCTAGATTTATGTATTTGAGGATTCATTACTCTGTTATATTAGAGGCTCTAGACTCGTGACCCTATATCTTTGGGAGTTATATTGGTGTTATCATGACTTTCATTATGTTTCTATCTATCAACGGAATCATTAAGTCTGGTTATCTGTTACAAATACTTAATTAACTGGTAATGAGTTTTCATATTTGGGTTGAGAGTGTTCAAATGGTCGGGCTTACCTAGTAATTGTGTTGGGTGCCATCACGATCGGGATTGGGGTCATGACAAGTTGGTATCAGAGCCTAGGTTACTAGGCCTCATGAGTCGGTTAGTAGAGTCTCGCGGATCAGTACGGAGACGTCTGTATTTATCCTCGAGAGGCTGCAAAACCTTTAGGAAATACTTCATATTCTTGAACTCTTGTCGTGCGGCTTTGTTGTTCCGAGAACTAAACTTCTATATTCTATTCTCTCGCATATGGCGAGAACCCGTGCTATCGGACATGGCGAACGACCATCATTTCCAACCACTAGAGGTCGTGGACGCGGCCGTGGTCGTGGTC